>JAUMTR010000008.1:1568232-1585470 GCA_032270685.1 Microctenopoma stevenorrisi | reverse complement strand
GAACAAGATCGAGGGTGTGATTAAAACTGTGAGTGGGTTTATTTACATGTTGATTAAATCCAATGGACTCTAACAAACAATTAAATGCAATGTATGAAATCCATGTGTGGCAGGGGGTTACTGGGATTTATGTAGGGGCAGTGGCAGAGAGACACACAACTCCTTATTATGCTGAGGACAAAGCTGCCTGATGAGACTGAACTTTGTGTGCTGGTGATCTCAATAAGCTCCTGTGTAGTTTTTTTGTGTGAGTAGGTTGTATTATTATTTTTTAAATAATGACTGGGTCTGCCATAACTGTTTACAGATTGACAATAGGATTTGTTACCTGCTCAGAGGCAAGTATTAACTTGACTAGATTAAGTTTTTTTTATGTTGGTTTTATCTTGTTTTAATTCTGTGTTGTTTTAATTACTATTGTTTTAGTTTAATGTTTTTAGAGTTTTTGTAGTTTTAACCTGATGGTTTTTAACCTTTCTTTCTTTATACTACTGTGGCTGTTGTCGGCCTCCATCCACAGGTGCAGGTGGTGTTTGCGAGTTCGCTCACCTTTTATAGTTACATGGTTTGTGTTTGCGTGCCTGTGTCATTTTTGTTTGTTGTTTTGATTTGTGCTTTTTGTTATTTAGTTAGAATACTACCAGCCCCCCTGGCAGGGGCTGGTAGGGGCTGGTAGTCATGCTATGGCCTTCTGGCCATTGCATGACTGTCTGTCTTTTTTTTCTTTCCAGCTTACTTAGGTTTTAGTGTATTTTAATAAACAGTTATGCCAGTAGAGACACACTGACAGTTGTGGCCTCTTCATTAAAGCCCCTGCGTTAGTTCGTGTTGGTAATTGTGGGCTGTGTGTAATATGCTACCCCACCCAAGGTTACACATGCAATGCAAAGAAATACAATAGAGGACTGGGGATTATCTTTGGAATGATGTTATAGATATAGATATTTCTTCTGAGGCAGCCCTGTGTTTTTTTATCTATATGGTAAGAGAAGGTAATTCATATCTAAACATAGATCATTATTAGAAGCTGTTATATTGACCATTTCACAGACAGAGCATTAAACTAACACTTGTAGCTCTAGTAGTTTTCACTAGTTTCCCTCAAAGGACAGCAGCCTGAAACAAGTTTTCAAAAACGTCTGTGTGTGTGTGTGTGTGTGTGTGTGTGTGTGTGGATGTATGTTATTCATTGTTACTGAGACACACTGGAGTACTTGGTGTGCTGCTGCGTTTATGAGAGACAGAATTTGCACATTGCCTCAAGTGTTACTTTGCCTTTACCAGTTACAACCAAAGGTGCAAGACACTTTTGTTTGAAGTGTGTTGCTAAATATACGATAGCAAAGCAGATACTCCAGAGAGGACAGCAAATGTTCATAAAGATCTGCAGAAAGAAACAACAGAGACTTCTTATTCTTTTCCTGACATACACCCTAATTAAGGCCAAGGCTAGGTTACAACAGTGCAGACAGTTTTTACTGAGCACACCAGAAGGTGGATATTCTCATAAAACTTTGCATTAAAATAATTCTTTAGTTTATACTTAAAAAAAACAAATGTGTGTTGACCAACGTTGGGCTATGTCAGCTAGTGGGTGGTACTGTTATTGTTCTGTCAGTCAATTATCACCCCAACGACAGAATTGCCTTGAACTCATGTACAGTTGCAGTAAAACTTAGCACAAACATTTTGTTAAGCCCGTAAGGCACGAAATATCCTGTGTTTAATGTTTTATCCAGGGACACTTCAACACGTGGCCACAAATCAGAGGTAAACAGGAGTTGACCTAACAAACCTGGGATCCATAGTTGCTCTACCAGCCAGCCAGCTGTACTCGCAGCACGCACACCAAATCTTTGTCTTCCTAATATGGATAAAGTTTCAGAAAGATTACAGATTTTGGGGAGGAAAGCAGCAGAGCAGAGCACAAAAACTAAATAATTTGGACAGTGAGAACAAGAGAAAAAACACACACCTACGGCATGATCTGCCAAGGGTAGGCTGAGGCTTGATTAACAGATGGACTGTAGCTAGGGATGGCATGGGTGAGAAAGTGTGTGTGTGTGTGTGTGTGTGTGTGTGTTCAGGACTAGAAGCAAGGCTGAAAGGGGACACGGCCAGGTGAGTACGTGTGTCAGGGTATTTTGGAAGGAGAAGACTGGAGGAAAAGAAGGGCATGAACCTCAACAGGGTATACAGTCTAAAAACCATAGTTCAGCAGCTATACTGATACTGAACATTGTGCAAAGAAACTCTGGATGTTTTTGGGAGGAAAAAAACATTTAAAATAACAGGGTTGTTTAAATATTATCTGTGATAATAAAAAAAACTAATGACCTATTACTAGCTGTTTCAATCATACTGCACAGAAAAGAACCTACTGTGAGCAATTAGGAGTGAGGAAAAATGAGGACGTGGACACTGCAGGTAGGCTAAATAATGGGCAGCTGCTGTTTTGTCTTGTGTTTAGATGCTGATCTGAGCTCTTGAGTTTTTTTCTTTTGAACTCCTAAAATATATGATTAAAAATTATAAAGAGAAGAAGCCAAGGTGAGCAAATGCAATCACTGCAGTCTAAATGTTATCCCCAGAAACTTGAAAATGAGAATTTTAACACAGTGAAGGCAGCACAGTGTTGGCTTTACAAGCCAGTCTGCTGCACAGTGCTGCACCAATTCACTGTTATTTTCTTTGCAAGAAACCTCACTAAGGAAACAAGTAGTGGCAGGTGAAAGACTCCTATTCACATGCTGACATCCTCCCTCTCTGTGCTGACGGGCTGCAGGGTGACCTTGATGAAAAAGGCAAGGCGTCGACTTAGGGGGGGTGGGACAGGGGAGAGGAGCTGATGCCAGCACTCCAATGTAATCTGTCAGACCGTTATCAATGCTGCTGAGCTGCATTTGTGGGCTCAATGGGGAGGGTGTGGAGTAAGGCATAGACAGTGACAGAACAACTACAGGAAAGAAGGAGGAAAAAAGAAGGATGGGGGAAGACGAGGATAGATAGGCAGCAGGAAAGGTGTCTCCAGGAGACGGCGGCCATGCAGGGTCAAAAGATGCTGCTTGTCCCCCTTGCAGACTGGCTGTCAGCCCTGCAGTAATGAAGTTAAATGAGGGCACATGCTCAGCAGACAGCGTTCTGGAAATGGATGATCACTGGTGGCCAAAAGAAAGGAGAGCAACAAAGGAAAGGGTCTGAAGGTGATTGACAGAGCGCAGGAGACACAGTGCTGGCCCAGTCAATCAATAACCCCTTCCTTCTCAGTCCAAAACTACCTCACTGGTCTCATCAGTGGCCCACATCACTGACCAGACAGGGGCCTCTCCCCATGTGTCATCACACTGAAAGAAAAAGTCACCTGCTTCTGTCATTTAATGGGATTCTTTAATAATGGGAAGATCCGCGAGCAACAAAGGAGACCTACCTTTTCATTCTTTAATGGAGCAGCTCTTCATTGCTGCCAGCAAGACTTTGAGATCAATGCCTTCATTATTCATGCTGTACAGCTAAAGCTTCAGGACAAGGTGACAGTGGCGGAGAAGCAATGAGAGCAAAATGTAGTTTTATTCAGTCCAAATATCTCAAAAGTGCACCAAATTAGTAACGAGAGTAAGGTCCATAAGAAACATCTGTTGCACGCGTGCCAGGTTTTTAGTACAACTTCATTTTATTTTATTTTAGTTCAGTTTCACACTGTTATAGTGTCGACATTTACTAATCTCTGAATAAATATTTTTACATTGTCCAGGGCCGTTTCTGGGTCTGTGGGGGCCCTATGCAAGATTATTTTGGGGGCCCCTGTTTTGAATCCATATAACAAATTTAAAACCTTCAATTATCTGTTGCAATGCATCATAGTAGGGTCTCAAACCTGAAATTAAATACATGATTCATGATTCAAACAAGATCCACTGTTTCTGTTTTTGTTATATAAGATTCAACAATTTGGATTATTACATAATGAGCATAACGAACGTAAAGAGCAGAAGTGCCTAAACTTTTTAAAAAACTGATAGATTTAATGATGTGAAAATACCTGTAGGAAAGGTTGGCAGCAAAGTTGACTTACAAATGCAGTTATAAAACAAAGTTATTATAAATAGGACAATTTGAGTTTTAAAATGTGAATGAAGTCACCCAGAAGTAAAAAAAAAAAAAATGTAAACCTAATTTAACTTACCAACTAAGCTAACAAAGATATGCAGAAATGGTGAAGATGTCTGGTTAAGAGTGGCAGAATGGCCCTATGCATCTGCATAATCCCCATAGCGCACGAAACAATACTGACTTTGTAACTCTGTGATAAAAATGACAATTAAATCTACAAAGCAACAAGGTGTGAAGTGAGGGATAAATATGTTCTGAAGCCACTGTATGTCATTTCATTGTGATTTCTTACGTGCCCCACATTTAGCCTTAAAACTGAACTGAAACTATGTTTAACCCAAATAACATAATGACACCTTCCACTTTTAGATGTCTTGTGCAAAAACAACTGTGTCTTGGGGACAAAACTATTATGAAATACGTGAAAGTGAGATAAATAAATAATATATAAACAGTATCAGCTTCATCTCAGATTGGAGAATTACTGTATGCGGACTGGTAGCTCAGTGGTTGAGGCAGGGGACTGGGATCCAGGAATAGCGGGATTGATTCCCAGCCGAGTCACCCAGCTATATTGTTACTGTTCACATTGGTTGTGTCTTATTAATCCATAAAGCACAGTGACGACACAATACGATCAAAGTATTTTTGAATAATTAGGCAAACAAAGCTTTCCTTTAAATATTTTCATGGTTTCATATTGATCCTTCACATTTGAAGTCAGGTTACACCCCAACATTCATCAAATTTAATAAATATTTCCATTGATGTATTGAGTTATTGACAAATGATGTAAAAATACCAAATCACAAAAATAATCAAACCACAAATTAGAATTACCAAATGAATGCAGCAAAATATTTTTAATTACCTTCAAGCGTCTTGAGTTCAGACAGGCCTGTCAAAACATCCAGCTCTCTTTTAGCCCTCTAATTATATTTTAATTGAGAACAAGGTCTAATTTGCAAAAACAACAAAGGGGAGAAGGTACTCTTTAGGCCTTCCAGTGACAGGTAGACAATGTAAATACCATTATGAATCAGAATGATGCAACAGAAAAAGTTGATCACAGTGCATATCCTATAGATGATTCATGAAAAGCTTAAACAATACTTTACATGAGTCTGTGTTCTTTGTTTGTTCTCTTTATTATCATTAATTTGCCATTCATCCAGCGATGATGAGTCTCACTTCACTTGTTCCATTAACTTTATTGCTAATAATATATTTCATTATGCCTGTTATTGGAAAGAATATTGCAATCTGCTCATGATAGCTCAAGTCCAAAATTGTTAATTAAGTAAATGAATGGTAACGCCCAAATAAATAAATAAAGAACACATATTAGCATACCGTAATTGAATGTCACTCTTGGTTATTCTGCTCTTTGAACTGATGGATGGGTACCATCCAGACCATAAAAAAGCAAAGAAAATGCCTCAGCATACACACACCCTCCGCTCAGACAGACAGAGTCACACACTGCTTATCTCTATGCATTAATCTACAGTATTGACAGCAGCACTCAAAACAACATGAGGACTCTGGGGCAAACAGCCAGTATCTGATGTGTTGACCACAATCACATGTCAACAGGCTGCTTTGCTATAAATCCATACAACGTCCGAAAGATTTGTTTCACAAAGCCAGTGGTCACATGAATACTGTAGAAACTGTGAGATATGCGTTGCCCCTCAATGACAAAGACTCGTTTAACTTCTGATATGTGAATATCTCCCATATAAAGATCACCACACAGTACAGAAAGTTGTACAAACAAAGCCAAAATTATTATATACAATTACCAAAATAATCAAGGTTTGACATTTCCCATAATGGAAAACTGCAATTTGAAAAACTAATAAGATAAACAGCTTATTAAAATGAAAAGGAATGAAAAAAAGCAGCACAATATTTTTATATCTGACACTAATGTGCTCTCTGACACTTACTGATAATTTCAAGACATGGTGGTAGAAAACCAGAACAAACTACCAGGGTTGTTTACTTAACACCCATCAATTATGACTCCAACAAGGGAAGAAATATTAAAACAAGCTAAAAAATGCACAGTACCTTGATTAATGCATGTCCAGAACACAGGTCTGCTGGATTTCTTGATGTTGAACTGCCTGTTGTTTGGTGCTGGGCAGGCGGCACATTTCTTATTGCACGGTATATTACAGAGCTCTCTTTACTCTTCAAATTATCGGTATCCTCACACCTGTACCCTGAATTTAAAAAAAAAGTGTTTTGTGTGAACAAACCTGCTCGAACCATTTTATGTTTAATCTAAAACAACAGATCACATCTTCTGAACTTATCATCTGTTGTGTATGTAATATCTGTGGAGCAAGAATTACAGCCTTCCTGGAAATTACTTTAGTGAAATCCTAGCTATGTCGCTTAAATGATAAACAACTGCATTTGTCACCTATGTGAGTGTATTATGCTGCATCCAGATGGATGTAACCACACAATGGCCAAACTAAATCCTGACGTTTTGAAACGAGAAAAGAATTGGCGCTACCCTTTTAGAATTTATGGGCACATTAGGCACTAAAATGAGCTTTAAAATGTGAAATAATGCCTTCACTACTTGATTAGTAGCTGTTCCAGCTGAAATTAAGTTGGCTGTGACTGAATACTGAGCTGCAGGACATGTGAGCTCAAAAAGCACATTCGCCTTCATTCCTCCTGCTGAAGTACCTTGTTCAGACCGTCAGTATCGCCGGAGAAGATCACACCCTGTATGGCAACAGCTCCATCATGACTCCAGCTTCCTGGCCTGGAGACAGATTTAAGAGACAAAAGCAGACAGGATGGCCATGAGGAGGAAAAAAAAGGAGGGCTCTTTTCTTGCACCTAATGAGGATAAGAAAAGAATATGGACTCTTTTCTTTTCCTTCTTAACTCCTTGAGCTGCCTGGGCAGGGGTGATAAAGAGGGTAAGAAAAAAACCGACTTCATTTTGTAGAGCTGGCTACTGCAGAGAAGGAGGTTCCCAGAAATAGAAAGGTTTAAAGGTTTTGTCGCTTTTTGACTGATGGACAAATGTGTTGAAACTATCTTCAGCTGCTCTTCTGCTGTCATTGCACCTAAGTTTAGTGAAGTACCTGATATTTTTTCTTGTCACACTAATTTGATCTTCTTCTAAATTTTCAACGTGTAAAAGCAGAATAAAATGTATAGTAAATAATATACATACATAAATAATAGTAAATAAATGAAGCAGGAATTTGCTGTGGAAACTTAAAGCTTATTCTTAGTTTATTCTAAATACACCTATGATGTTTCTGAGCATACTACAAAAATGCTGTTGGAGTTGGAACTAAAAGATGCTGAACAGTACACAGTCCACTAATCTCAGGCATACTGACAGTGCATGGTGACCATTAGCTACAATGCTCCAGTATGTTGAGAGTGGTGGTGATTTAAATGACTAATACGTTGTATCCATTTGCCACTAATCTCTCTTTGGAGATATTTAGCTACTGCATATGCATAACTTGTGTGTAACACCGCAAAAGATTTCTAACTGTTCTTTCCTTGATTCACACAAGCTGTGTGGTAGCGAACCATCACAGCAGTACTGGATGGCTCTCAAACATGAATGAATGGGTTTAACAGTGCCTGCAAAATAAAAAAAAACTATCAACAAAGTGTAACACAATTCTTCAACAGATCATTTCAGTCTTTCTCCTCTCGCAATTACCCCAAACACTGTGCCAAATAAGCCACAGGTGCTGTCCTGTCACTTCTAATTATATGCCAGCTATCTACATGTAGAGCTCCGCTAGGCAAGTGTCAGGACATCATTAGCAATGGGTCAAACTGCATTATGCTCAGACACCCCAGTCGTTATGGCTGCTTGTCCATGGAAGAGAAAATAGGGAGTCAGTGGATGGTAAACGAAACTTCACTCAAACATGCATTACAATCTAAGAAGATTGCAGTCATAGAAATGTACAGTAGAGTTATTTTCACCTCAGACAACAGCAAGAATGCCTGAGCAAAGTCTGAGTCTGGTGAAAGTGAAGAACATCTTTGTTGTTCTGCCAAGTCTCAAGGACATAAGCAGTGCATCAATTCACTTGCCCCCAAATGTTTACAGGTAAACCTGTTTACTGAGGTTGGATCACTGAAACCCAGAGAAGTCACCTGAACAGATACACATAACAGATGATAAGGCAGAGTGTAGAGTATGTGTGGAGTAACAGAATTACTGCATGGCAGTGACATGACATGAAACAAGCTAAAGATATGGTGCAATAAAATGCTGCTGCTGCAGCATTAGGTTCACTCTCATGAATCAAGTTCACATTTTATAGCAAACCATCAAAGATACCAAACCAAAAATGGTAACATCATGGTGGCTCCAGGGTAAAGGTCTGTGCATAATTAATTGAAGCCTTCCACCCTAAGCACCCAAAAAAAGAGTTGACTTTCCTCTAACTTTAAATTAATGATAAATTGTTACATCAGATTCAGAGTATTTTGGAATATGACAGACAACCATAGTGACATAAAATAATCTCAAAGCAGCTATCAGTCAGAGAATTCATTAGTAACCATCCCTCGATATTAATCGATCCAGTGTTATACCTTCAGGCACTTTCCATTAACCTTCAGCTCTTTTAAAACACACCCATTAATGATAAAATTCCCTCAGAGCAACTTGCTATAACAAATCTATTAGTGTACATTACTTCAGGCATGCCCCAAGCTAAATGGTTTCCAGAACTATTGTTTCTCATTACGGTAGTAAACATTTGAAAGAATGACCTGTTAACTCAAAAAGCCTGTAAACTGCTGCGGGGCTAAATAATACTCTCTGTTAAATCTGCTACCGGTATAAAGCTACAATGAGATGAAAACCTTGTAGCCTTTGACAAATCTAATTTTATGGATGGCAGAGAAACAGTCCTATTTATTTTTTTCGGACTGATAACAACGCATGTCCTAAAGTTCATCTAGAGTTTTAAGTGTATAAAAAAAAAAAACACTATTACATTATTTTTGAGGTAAAAAAAAAGGAGGTGCGAGGCAGACGAGAGTAGCTCAGTACCGTCCCACCTGTGTGTCTGCCCAGGAGAAATCAAGCAGAGCAAAGCAAAAAGCAGCGGGATGTTTTGAAATAGATTAATGTTCCCACCATCTGAGGTTAACAGCCTGTCGCTGGGCTTCCTTATCAGACGGCCAAGATCAATGGCACAAACACATCGTCTCCCTGAACAATCTGCCAGAGTATTGCAGGATAGTGCACTGAGAATGAAATAAAATCATTATCCAGCAGCTACCGGAGCCATTTCATGCCCATTCATCTTCTAAATCTCACACAGTAAAGTGTAACATCCATTGACCTATTTAGGGAAGCTGATATTCCTGTCAGAAGATGGTTTCAAAAGTTGAAAACAAGGTGACATTTAACAGAAAAGGTTTTTGTGCATCTTCTAAAATGTAGTAAACTGCGTTGTCCCTGTGGTTAACGCGTTTGTAAAACACAGGGCAACAAGTACGGATCTGTGGAAGCTGCATCAGCAGCAGCTTGGTTAAGTCAGGCCCATGTTTGCAGCAAGTGCCTGATGGGAAAATGTCAGCAAGATAAACTTTGTCAACTTTGTGAATGTCACATTTATGGGTGAGTTTCTTTTCATAGATCACTGGCAAACAGGTAAAATCACCCAGATTATGCCGAGCATGGTTGGACTCCGAGAGATTCTGTGCTGTTTGATAGTGTAGTCCAGATACACACTAAAACCAACAGAAGATCTAGTTTTGTTTATTGCTGGTAAATATTAGTGAATTTTTCATTATTTAACTTTCGCTACTAAAATGTCCTGTTATATCCTGGTCACAAGGATTAACTGACTGGAACTGGATCAATAACATAAAATAGGAGAGGATAGAAGGACTGAACTGCTAACTACATAATTTATTCTCAGATTCCAGTTTATAATTGACATGCAAATATATTTAGCTCCTGTATTTTTTTTTCATCATATGTTTTATAATTGCTTTTTTTGCAATCTTTGAAAATGTAAGATTTCTGGGTAGGATTGTGGGATCCATCTTAACATCTTAACAATACACACTGTGTAATATATGTGTTGTAAGGTGCTGTGAAGCAGCTAGGATTTTGTTTTAAAATAAACACAAAATAAATTTCATCATCAAAAGAAAAGACCCTTCTGTGCCATCTCAATCCCAAAAGTAAAAACGATACTTGGGAATCAACAGGTGATCTCACTGGTGATAAAAAGTTCCTCCTGAAAACAGCACAGGTGCAGAGCTTGGATCTTACTACTTTTCTCTGTTGAAGGACTTTTAGTGCAGCTCAAATGAAACTGCAGCCAAAAAGCCCACTATGTGTCACTTTGCCCATCTCTCGTTTGATCTATTGTTATTCAGCTGCACAGTGTTAAAGTGTATCTCACGATGAAGATTTTAATACAGGGGAACCTTTGAGCATAGCAGGTAGAAGTCTGGTTACATCTCAGCTGAGTGCTGTGATCACGCCTTTGTTTTCTTGACATTAATCTTGAAGTAATTGTGTTCACAAGTTGCTAAGGCACAGAACGTCTCTCGGGAAATCAAACAGGGGCTTTGCTGAAGCGGAGAGTGCTATGTTGTTGAAGTGGGACTTGTAGATGAAAAAACAAAACTTTGGGGAACATTGGTAACTCAGCACCTCTCACAAAAACATCTTAAATATTGAATATTTCAAAGCACGCCTTTCACAGTCTCTAAATATATGTACAGTAAAACACATTTTGTTGTCACAGTCAGCAAACAGAGTAAAAACAACACCAGTCTTTTTTCCACCAGGAGCCCATATTGTTTTACATGTTACACTCAGATCTCTTTATAACCATCATCATCATTTCATGAGCAGCCAGTGGAAAACTAAAAATAGATGCTCCATGCAGCTATTGGGCTTTAATCTACTGATATAGCCCAAAAGCTACAAATCGCAAACATCTAAACTACTGATCATCAGCCTTGCACAGGATTTTAGATTTATGTCTTAGAAAAACTGAGACAGGTAATCGATTGCAGTGAATGTTTATTACCTTATGTGATGCATTCCAGAACATTACTGCATTAGAATAAAGAGGTTAGGCAAGAAAAAGAACATTTTCTACAGAAAGATTCTGTAGTCAAATTCGGAATCTCATAGGTTAGAATACCCACGGTTTCAGGACAGCCCAAGAGCACTTTTAAAATGAAATGCATTGGAATCAGTGCTGCTTGGAAAGCTATACAAATATATGGTGGTAGTAATGTGAAATATGGTCATTTTAAAATTAAAAAAATGTAAACAAACACCAGGTGTTGCTTTTTTCTGCAACTGTGAATATAACCAATGCCTTAAATATATTTTTGCATGAACGCTTAATGTATTTGCTGTCTGCCATTTGAATTGCTGTCAATAAAGTTTTCTCCTTGTGTTCTAATTTTACTAAAAAGTAAAATACATAAACCATAAGATTTTGGGAAGATTTGACAGCCTTTGGAAATGTGAGTTTGAAAATAAAGGAAATCTGTGTTAGTCTGACTCACACTGTGTGCACCTTGTCTAGCCATCATCAGGACAAGCTAGTTACTGAAGAAAGGAGGCCAGCTAAAAAGAAAAGGTCACCTGGGCGTGTACAGCAGTGGGATGCCTTAAAGGTTACCTCCATCAAATATTAATTACATCAGAGCCCCTGACAGGACCCCCGGCTGAGAAACAGTCCATTTTGCAAAAGGAGTGTTTTAAGCCAGGAGCACTGTGATGCAACACTTTGTTGTTCTGCTTCAGTGTGATCCCTTCTGTTAGATACTTATTTTGTGCAGCTATATCTGTAATACTTCAACAAATCCTTGGCTACCCTGCACCTCAGTATAATGTGGAAGGATATTGCCAGATAGAGTATTCTTACATTTTTTAGAGGTCATAAGCAGGTGGACTGTGACTTTTTGCTCTTATATTTCCAGTATTTTGCATTAACATATCGATCCAGTTATGTCAACAAGGGAGACAAAGGTTACAGCTCTGTGCACTCTCTCTGCACCCTATACAACTCTAGAGATAGTCTAGAGATAGACATTATGCATGGAAGTAAAAGGAGCCAAAACTAATATTAAGCTGGAGAACTATGTCCATAAACAAGCCCTACGCTGTCCTTTCTATTATAAAATATTGGCAGTAAAAGAAATAATCTGAAACTGTTTCTCAGATTTATTCCAAAGACATTTTACCCTAATGGTTGGCATGACAATACTAAATCAAAATGCGGATTCAGCTTTTTGCTGGCAGTGTTTACTCCATTCCAAAGTTGCTTTTGACTTCTTTTGAACATGAGCATGAGCTACAAGGTTGTTGGCTAGATGTGCATGCAGAATTCTGGGAAGTGTTTGAGCTGTCTCACATTGATATCATTGTCACTTCATTCATCAGATTCAAGCACACAAACAGTAAACGTAATCAAAGCAAAGTCACATATAGCCAGCAAATTGTTTTGATTTCTTTTACAGAAGGTGGGTCAAAGAGGCAATAGAAATAAGGAGTCGTGGATCTGATACCATGAACATGGATGAAGTTGTCTACACACTGGATCACGCATGGGACCGGGTCATCAAAAAGGAGGGCACAGGCAGCAGGGGGCGACATCGTCCCCTGCTGCCTGTGATAAACGGAAGAGGAAGTGACTCCAAAACACCGCTCTGATGAAGGCTACTGCGCTAGCCGAAACATGTCAGCAGGTAACATTTAAAACTGACCACTGTGTTTAAAGAAGAATCAAAGAATAACAAAACGATCACACGGAATGAACACACAACAAACAGCAAATTGTCCGTTTATTTTATTTATGACAGCAGTTCTGTGCTCAGTAGCTACTCACTGTTTCCATGCAGACCCTCACATTTTTCATATTCTCCTTCAACATTTAAGTTCTATCTATTATTTTATGTTAAGGTCCATTGTACATTGGAATATTATCCTGTAGTTTTGTTACTTGAAGTGTGAACAGCATGAACAAAATCTGGTATTCATGCTGAATGCAAATCAGGGGCAGGTCAATTTGTTGCTGAAGGCGCTCTGTGATTTTATCCTGCTGCTACTATCAGCCAGTACTCACATTTGGGGCAGAGCTGCTGTGAATCTTATTTGGTTATTGAATTTATGAGACATCTTAATGTTGCACCGGTTGCACAACTAATGGTTCCAATGTTGGTGAAAAGCAAACTGAACATTTCTGAATAACACATTTTTGTACAACAAGCTTATCTGATAATTCAACATGGCCTCCTCTTAGAGTGAATTTAAACAATGAGGTGTGATCTGGTTTATGAATACCCAAAACTTTATATCACATTTGCTGAAAATGTAAAAAGATGGAATTCCTTTCATGTTGCAGTTATTTCCTCAGTTGATCCAACCCACTTACAGGAACCCTGTCAGCCCAAACAGTCCTGCCCAGGACTCCCCAGCTTTGATCTAGTGCTTAATAATAGATTGTGGTCAGCTAGTCAAATCTTCCTCTTGCTTTGAGGGGCCTCCAAGGCCTCCAGTTACAAGGCTACAGTTCTTCACTTCTTTAACAACACATAAACAGGGGAATCCAGCTTTCCTGCCCACGTCTCTGCACTCGCTGTTGCTGTGTGTACTGCAGGCATGTCGGAGGTCACACTGGGAGACTCCAACAGACGCAGAGAAAAAAATCCAGATCATTTCCACGTAAGGAAAATTTACTGAGAAAAATAAACATTGCTTTGTGTAATCTTTTATGTCTGAATCCTCAGTTTATTATGCTGTAAACAGAATTTGCATTTTTCATCAGTATGAGGTGAGAGATATGTATATGTAGTAAATGTATATATATTGATATATGTGGTGTGTGTGTGATGGAGAAGGCGGGGGTAGCTGTAATATCATTGCAATACAAGACTTTATATAATACATATAATCTACATTTTGAGCATGAAATGAGAGTGGGCCATTAAAAAAACGCCAAACTATAATTGAGTGTCAGTGTTGCAAAAGAAGTTAGTGTAGTGAGGTGTCTTCAGCCAAACATACAGTGAATGAGACCCGTTTTAAAATGTGAGACTTTGCCTGGGACAGCCAGGGGAGCTCCAAGGGTCCCTTGGGGCCCCAGGCAAAAAATTCCAAAATTTGGCAGGGGTGGGGTTTGTGAGAGCTGCTGACAGTGCTGTCAATGACATGCTTTTACACTCTCACTACTGCTGTTCTGATGTGGTTCAAATTGTGTTGGTCCTCTGGGGGCCCCTTGGCCTGGGGGCCCCAGGCAATTGCCTGCCTTGCCTGTCTGCTAGGAGTACCTCTGCGGACAGCTACAGGCCAAGCACTGTGTGGACAAACAAAAATGACCCTGCCCCTCAATCACATCCTACAGGAGCTGACTCCATGAACACAGAACCCTGAAACAAACTCCCAGCCAGACACTGAACAAGCTGACAACTCAATGTTCAGATTGGCATCTCTATTGTAGTCAGTGCATTTCAAATGGTAACATATTACCACTATTAATTCCTGAAAGAAGTTTTACTATAATATACTGCCAAGTGTTCCATGATACTAGTTACAGGACACAATATTATGACGCTAACATGTTTATAATATGTATGTGATGATATAATAACAAGTGGTGTCAAGTAACGAACATTTACGAACATTTATTTCGTTACTGTACTTAAGTAGATTTTTCATGTATCTGTACTCAAGTATTTATTTTTCTGAAGACTTTTTACTTCTACTCCCTACATTTCTAGAGAAATATCTATACATTCTACTCCTTTCATATTTAAAAACGTCTCGTTACTTCCATTATAAGATCAATGCAAAAACGGGAAAAATCTACCGCGCGGACAGAACTATACATTTGTGTGTGTGTGTGTGTGTGTGTGCACATGTATTTCAATAGGCATTCATTTAGCCCATGACGGATATCAATTTGTGCGTGTGCACTAGACAAGTCTGGAAGGAAGAGCATTGACATATTGATAGGCCTATGTGGGTTAAAGCGAGACAGCACCATTGGAAAAAAGAAGTTACATCCTGTTTACAAGAGAATCAATACCATTACAAGTCTAAATAGTGAGAACTGTTCAGGTCACACTGGGGAGGAGGCATCTAGAATGAGGATTAAATAGGAAAGAGGAGGCGAGAGCATGTGCAAGTGCATGGTGGCATATATTCATAAACAGAGGCTGAGAGCAATTGTAGCTCTCTTCACGACAACACAGACACAGGTTGGTTCTTTGAAACGGGCGTTTATTACTTGGGTTTTCTCTCATCCCTAAACCATCATGTCTTTACGCCTTAACGCCATTACATCTTATGCCATTAAGCCTTATGCCATTAAGCCGTGAGAACTGTATGAGTGAACAGTGAAAAACATAATAGCAATTTACGGTACACATATTTAGTTCAAACACAAAATAAAGACATTTCTTAAATAACAAATACCTTCTTGGCAGCTTGTCCTGAAAATAGGTCTTTAAGTTTTTGTGTCACTTTTTAATAAACCTTTAACTTAGCTTAGCCAAGTCTCCAGAGAGACATCTGCTCACCTGCAGTCCATAAAAGGATCTCGTATTCTCTTTCCAAAGTGTGATGTTAGCCTTTAGACATGCTTGTTCCTATAATGCTCTAAAAATTACACTATCATTTTCTACACACATGTACATTTTATTACACATTATTGTATATATTTAGCGTGTCATCCAGGTAAAAATCTAAGCTCTTGCTTTATATGGCAAAGAACTCTTTGCTGAGTGTACAAACCTTTTTCCTCCCTGTTTCAAATTCACTTTGTTGTGTGCACATGTGGGAGCCAGTACTACACATTCCTCCTGTTGGTCAGTAAGCAGGTAAATGAGAGGAGCTGCGATATGTCTTTCTCAGAGTGTCCCTTGTGGGGTTTTCACTAGCATGTGTTGCCTTCAGTCTTTCTGATCAAAATTCACTTTGTGTTTTATTAAGACCCAATGAACACAATGAATTCTCCATCCTCCCGCTGGCCTTTGTTCACGCTATAAACAGTCACTACATCTCTTTCGTATATTGCAAACGGAGCCAATCTGATAGTTCCAGTGTCAAAACACATTTGACTCTTGTTTCCATCTTCATTCCATGAGAGCGAATCAGCAAAACCTTCATATGACTCACAGGAGGATCACAACAGTTTTTCTGTTTAATTGGTTGCTGAGGAGATGCTGTCTATAAATGCAACATGTCTTCACACCTACACAGTCACACAGCTCGCGCAGCAGCATTTTTCAGAGCTCTTAACCTCTTTAAGTTTAGGCAACTAAAAATACACCAATCAATATTTTTGCAGCAATGTGTTAAATTAGTACGTGTAATGTGAAAAGGGGCTTTTGTAGAGATTTATGGCCTAACGCCGTAGTTCCCCTCAGATTTTAAAGGTAGCACTTTTTAGGGGTAAAGGTTTTGAATAACCAACAGCAGGCAACATAACCAGATCAAATGGCAACTGAGTAGGGTGCAGAAGCATTAAGCAGTTGAATGTAAATACAGTCTCTTTTGCATGGAATGATGAAGAAAAAAAAAGATCTAGATTCAGGTGCCAGTCTATTGGGTATTTTTATTATTAATAATAATAATAATGAACACTTTATTGATCCCTTGGGGAAATTGTTGTTTGGACAGCTGCTAGAGCTGTGTCTGCGCTACTACAGGGTATCTATGACTTGTCCAAGGACACCTCAACATGTAGTTTTTTGTGGAGACGGAGAATCGAATCGCTGACCCTTAGGTTGGAAGACGACTGCCCTACACACTGAGCTATCATGCTGCCCCAGGGATACTTTTTATCAGATAGAAAAAAATCCTTCACTATTGATGTCGACAGCCGACCAACTAAATCTTTTTTGCAGTGTGTTGATGTAACTGTTAAATTTGTATTCAAAGGTTAAGCTCGTCTCCTCAGCTTGGAAGCTAAACACAGTGAACAATGTATATGTCAAAATTCAAGTGAATCCTGCTTCTGAAGGTCAAAACTTAATCAAAAGAGGGAGTCTCAAAAAGGTTTATCCAATAGCAACTGGACCTAGTAGGTTTCTTGACGACGTTTCGCCCTTCTATCCAGAGGGCTT
>JAUMTR010000008.1:1553495-1568132 GCA_032270685.1 Microctenopoma stevenorrisi | reverse complement strand
CTAAGTCCAGTTGCTATTGGATAAACCTTTTTGAGATAACCATGACCTGGATGACTGAGAACCTTCACAGATACAAAAGAGGGAGTCAAAATTAGAATTATGCTAATGTTTCCGAAAGCTTTCAAGATAAGTCAGATTTCACTTAGTCAATCCTAAGTTCATTTTGTAAACAAAATATGAATGGAAGATAAAAAAAGATAGACGTCCATCCATCTGTTCCTGTAAACGGTTGCAGAGGTGCTGGGGCCACAGTTGTCTGTACAGCAGGTCACTAGTCTATCTGACTACAGGGCTTACACATAGAGACAAACCACCATTTACACCAAGGTATGTGGGGAAATTCAGAATCCCTAACTAACCCTAACCTGACTGCATGAGGATACCAGAGGACACGGAGGAAACCCACAAGCACGAGGAGAACATGAAAACCCACAGAGAGGCAGCTGGCTTTGCGAGAGGTCTAAGAAAGGAAATTCAATTTAAAAACTGCAGCCTGCAAATCAAACCAAAGACTACCAAATATCAAAGACATTATTTAGGAAAAATAAATCATGTTGCTCTCCCTACATAATTTATATGCAGGCACACAAACTCACACCTATGGGAACATGCCCGTAGCTTAGTGCAGAGCTTCTCTACTGATTTCGTACCTGCATCAAAATGTAAGTTTTTTTTTTCCTAAGTGCATCAGTTTCCTGCTCCTGTTGAAACTTTTACTGCTATTTTCATACTCATACATAGTAAGTAAATATGAATAATTCAGGTGACCCCATTAACAGATTTGTTCACTGTGGACCATAAATAAAATGAAACAAGTTAAAGTGGTTTGGAATGTTTATTGCTTATTGTTAAGCAGTTTCATTACAATAGTTGTAAAAACAATTTACTTTTTACAAGCATATTTGAGTACAGATTAATATCCAAATCAGATTTGCATGTTAAACTCTACTTTCATTACCAACAAATGCCCTTTGCAAAAATAACTGCCTGACAAATCTGTGGATTTCTGCTTTTACAGATATTCAGGTGTGATTTCCTCACAGGACCTCTGCCCTGACATTTTTAGTACTTGTCTTCTTGGGCAGTCATGTCTGTCCAGACTGGGTCCAGTCACAGCACATATCTGGATACTTTAACGTACATCATTCTATGTCTATGGCTTGTACCTTCCTGCTTCAAAGCAAGTATAGACTGATGTGTTTCTAAGGAGCTGAATTTAGTAAATTTTAATTCTAATTTACACTGGACATTAGAGGAACCTCTCCCTATGGAAGAATTGCCAAAGATCAACCTAAATTATTGGTTTCATGAACATGAACATATTTTAAGATGTTCTGACTCCCAGAAGAGATGAATGATCAATTTAAGACACCTGAACAGAACAGAGGCAAAGTGTTTTCTGCAGGTTTAACACTGATGGAGCTATGAATGGTTCCAGTTTTGTAAAATGTATTCTTGGTTTACCTGCTGATTAAAGTGGTACAGATGAATGATATCATGCTAGTAACGATAATTTAACAACAGTGGGCTGAAACATTTATTGGATGAATCACCGTGTAATTTAGACTATACAGTTCTACATTCTTTTTTTGTTTTTCAGCGATTCCTATGATATCAGTAAAATTAAACTATGAAGGAAACACACAAAGACAGACTTGCACTCTTGTACTGAAATGCAGTAACTTCATAAAACAACTGACAACATATCCCCAGATATCCTCCAGATATTTAGTTACTGTATATCTCCCCCAGCTAAACCACTGTTCTAAATTTGTATGATTCTAATCCCTACACCAGCAAGGATTAGCACTCTCCAGCGCTGGTGTGTTTTCATCACTTAGTAATGTAAATGTCATCATTATTTAGACGGGATTTGATACCTCTATTCTGAGCAGCAGGGTTTAAATGAAAGCTCAAAATGAAATGAGAGAAATGAAGAAACAGTTTTGATTAGATCTACACAGCGGCAGATGAAATATTAAAGAGAGACCTTGGGGGCTCAGCGGCTATCTGATTGGCAATAAAAACCACACGAACAATTTGGAACAGTGCTAATTGGGATAAGAAATACAATGATGCATAGCAGGAGGGGAGATACAGTGAGAAAGTTCAGAGTTAGCGTGTGATCGCTGATCAGTTTGCATTATATTTCTTTTATTACCTCTAATTTCATTTTACACCAAACAATATGCCGTGTCTTACTTTTTTTGTTCCATACGCCTCACCATCTGTTGTTTTTCTCACTGATTTGTTCTGTTATGCTGAACTTCACAATACTTCACTTACAATAGGCAAAGACTGTCTAACTGTACCTTTACTTCTGCAGAGATGAAAAAAATGAAATGAACAAAAGCCTATTTCTAGACAGATACATTTTGTATCAGCCAAGAATGAAACGAGTCTATCTCTGGCACCCACAGAAAATGTAATAACACTTTAAAAAAAGAAAAAAGTAAGTGGCCAACTTTGGCTCCAGGTGATGCTGGAGTCAGGATGAAGGGAGATAGAGTTGCGTACCTTCTAAAATCTGAACCTTGTCCGTGTGCAGCATCAACAAAGTACTTTTTCAGTGCCTCCTCTTGGGCCTTTATATACTTTAATAAATTTTAACAGAATACAAAGTGCTCAGGCTACGGTTTAGGAATTACAAATTGTTAGGCTCATTCGCAGGCATCCTCACGGGACTTCTTGGACACCTTGACACAATCTCTGGAGGGCTCAAATGGGAAGGAATGAGAATCGTGCAAGAATGTAAATTGACTGGAAGAAGAGGCTGCCAAGAGAACACGCAGATGGTTGTGTCAAGCTGGCAAAGGACGTTGGGAAGGAGGGGGAAGGCACATGGCTGTATTTGGCACACCGCAAGCCTCTGGCACTGGTGGCACAAGACAAACGCACATCCCCAAAACACCACCATCATCACAGATGACAACCCCCCACTCCTCTATATTTGGTTTATCTCACCACCCAGCATCCAAGAAAACAATAGGGCTGCATGTCCCTCAGCTGCAGGGGCCTCTGTGAATATTGGTGGCTCGGGATTTGTGGCAATCTCATCCTAGGACTGGGTGGTCACAGGCAAGTGAAGCATAAAGGAGAGTTGTAGCTGCAGTAAATTAGAGGTTTTGTAAAAATAACAGAAGCCTTGTCCCTGCAGCACATGCCTCTCTTGAATAAGCTGATGAATTTATACCCAGTGGTAGCTTCTTACACATTTTATGACTCATCTTCGTCTTACATGAGTGTAATGGCTATAATTTCACAACTGTTTTCATTGTCTTAAATTATGGACCTTCAAGGGATGAATGTAATGTTAAATCCTATCCACAGAACCACAAAAAGAAAAGAAATGAGCTGTTTTCACCATCTGTAAAAGCTGAATACAACACAACCAACACAGTCTGCAAGAACTTTCCTGACAACTGCTGAACCAAAAAGGTATACATCACTGATCAATTATTAAATGCAAACAAAGTGCAACTGCTCAAATGCTGTTTGAGTACAATGTCTAGATACTTAAACTTCACTTTTGTTTATTAATCTTTGAGAACTTTGAGAGTTTTGGTAAAGTTGTAATTTCGAAACAATATCTTGCATATACTTTTTTTTTATGTAAACCAAAGAATGACATTTTAGTAGTCTGTACGTTTGCAGGCACAGTGTGATTTAATAAAAATGACCTTAAACATGAAAATGAATAAGGTTTAATCAGAGAAAATGTGTAAATCTTGAAAGCGTTTAATACACAAAGCCTAACACAGACAAGCATGCTGGTACTTTGGCAGGCCTTTTATTAATGAGTTGGTCTCATACGGTAAGTATGAGACCAACAATATGGTCTCCATTTACCCCCTGTGTGGGAATTCCTGCTAAGACCCTATCACTTGGCAGAGACCTGGTTTGGCATCATCCACAACCAGCCACACAGTGCTACATTGCTCGCGCAGGTAAAACACACAGCAGCGTCTTGTCTACACTGGCATGCAAACAAATCTGCACATTACAAAGGCAAGCACGATAGACATACGTGCTTTGTAGTCACAGTGCATTGCACAATTTTGATTGTTTTTACAATAAACCATGTGCACTGTACCATCTTTGTATTACTGGGAACTAACTCTTAAAGTCATTCAGTATGGCAACTGGTACATACTGTATGGCTACACTTTCCCTTTTTTTACTCTACTGCATCTTCAGCTGCACTAAAAACATCAAACTTCTAAATAAGAGTGACATTGCTGCCGAGATGTGTTGCCAACAGCCAGTTGCCAGCAGATGCTGATAAACACTGTCATGAATGATAAAAGGACCTCCTACTGCAGAGGGACAGTGTGAGTCAAGTTCAAGTTTTTGTATCATCTGCTCTCCAGAAGTGTCTTTTGAGAGACAGGATTATGGATCCAGTCCCAACTCGTGCTGCTAGGCTTCATGACCAGCTGCTGTGCTGGGGAAGGGATCCGCTGAGGGCCCAGAGAGACTCGGACCATTTCAAGAGCTTTTAGAAAGGAGCACTGTGCTGGTTTATCCAGCAGGGGGTGTTTAGCTGGCTGATCACGCTTAAGAGGGCAACTGGGATTCATCAGCTGCCAGATGACCTGTACTGTGCTACAGGCTGCTAGGATGAAAAGGACAATTTTCTACAGCAGATATTCTTAACTGTGCCGTATTCAGTGTCTTCTGGTTGTTGTGTCTTCAAAATATGTGATTTAACTCTTTTTTTAATCCACCTATTTCTATATTTGTTTCTCACATCTCCAAAGTTGTGCCTAAACTCTGTTGCATCACATATGGGTAGAGACAGATATAATGACACTAACTGCAGAAAGAGCACACGGTTCCAGGAAAACATTGATTAAGACACAAACCAGTCTATTGAGACTACAGTGAAGGTAGAACTTGTTCTTTTTCAATTCTCTCATAGACTTTTCTCTGTATTATAATTGCTCATTGAATTTTGACAGGATGCTCTTGGTCTAACTGAACTAGAATGTCTCCATCATGCAGGTTTTATTAACATGCAGGAATTATTTTGAACCAAAGTGCATAAATGTTGGTTTATAAAAAGAAACTTTAGATGGTTTCTGAAAGGTCCAGTAATAGTTTCAGCAGAAGAAACCCACTGAACCACATATTAAAGTACACTTCATTTAAATGTTCTAATGGTTTGCTTATGGTATTTTGGAAATAATAACATAGCGACTGAGTATCGCGCAGAGCCCATTATTACCCACGAAGCATTTCATTGCCACCCTCATCGACCGACTAGTAAGAATTCTTAGGTTTCAGGCTGTGCTACGTGACAGTTTGTGACAAATGTGTTTAAAACTGAAAGTGAAGTAAATCCATTATTTCACTGTAAACAATATTTCAGCCACAATGTCCAAGACTCTGCCGTGTTGCTGAGCGTATGATTTACAACACACAGTGCTGACTGAACCGCTTCACCATTGCAGGATTGTGTTTTTTAAACAATATGCTACACAGAAAAAGACACAATCGGGCCCACCGCAGACTGGCCGCGACCCTGTTTTAAATTACCACTTTCTGATGCAATTACCTCCCTTGCTGCGAAGGGTGATGTTGGCTTTTGTTTCATACCATTTGTTTTCTCTGTGCGTTCTCTCTGGAGCATCCCAACAAAGACTCCATGACCTTGCCTCCCATTTACACATCTACTACCCCTGCACACACAAACCGTAGGCACAACTGCGACTGGAGGAAAAAAAACCTCCACATTTAAAGAACAACTCCCAGTGGAAACTTTGGGAATTAGAATGGGAAATGGGATGTTCACTGATGTGTTGAATGGTGCGTGTGCATGCATGTGGGGTGACGGTGTGTGCACATAGGTAATCTGAGTGCCTCTGTTCATGTGTGTGGCAGTAAAACACTACGAGAGGGGATGCACTTTTTTCTGCTTCCTGTGTTTCATAGTCACTGTAAAATGCCTTGTGGAGGAGAAGAACCTGCAGAAAAACTGCTTTCTTCAGCACTTGTTCAAGTTACTAAAATAAAATGTTAAATTTTGCTTCTCTTCACAGAGACTGTGTCAATACTTACTCTGTGCCTGACACTATACATGACTGGAACTAGGTCTGGTGAAACTTTTGGAGCCTGCATGGTGGGACAATAAAAGTTCTGAATTGATTTCTGTGAATCATCTCACATGTTAAATGCCAAATGGTCATTTATAAAATAACGTGTGTTACATTCTGATTTTAGCATTAAAACAAAGCAGAATTGTTGCCAGGACCACTAACAATGGGCGCAATTATCTGCTTTTTGGTTTTATTCAGTCTTGTGTGGGCTCTTAAAAATCAGTGTGGGCAGATGGTTGATCAGTAAATTACATATAAAAAGCCAGTTAATAACAAAAACCCACAGACTGAAAACAGATAAAAGGACCAAATGAATGAAGTACTGATGGGGATTATCACAATTCATTTATCACTTATATGACCACCCTCTGTGTCCTTACTTCATCCACTGCAGCCATGCAATGCCTCCTGCCTGCTAATAACATGATCAAGGTGTGAACTCAACACAGGGCTGCCGCATGGCTTAGCCCTCCATTATTAGACACATTTAATTAATACCTAGGTAGCCTCAGTTTGTGCCTCTCATGCATTACCTACCTTTGAGTCACAGTACTAACGCTCAACTATAGCAGAGCTTCAAGAGAACTCAAATTCTCAAGGTTATTGAATCCTCCAACACTGTTCTCGGTGGCCAGTCTGTCTTTATGTAATGTGATGAAGATGTTGACTACATAAAATTATAGGTAATATACCTGTAGTTGATTCAATCATTCATCATTGTTCTTTTTACTGTTTTTTTTTCATTATTTTTTGGACAGCAAAAAGGAGAAAAAACACGGTTTTACTGACTGTGATAAGACAACAGTGTTTCTTCACACATGACTCAGCTATAGCAGCTGTACAAATGACTAACACTACATGTGTCAATAGGCCATACAAAGGGAAATGCAATTCATACCTTCGCTTTCTGGCCTGATTCATTGTTTAGTGTTGGGTTATGGTGCTATTCCCCATTTCTAGCCGCTGCTGCTGCAATTTCTGAAGCATCAATGGCAAACGTCGGGCTTTGGTGTCAGTCACTTAGACTGACGGAATCAAGAGCTTAATTCTAATTTCTGCAGTTCTGCACCAACATTCAATATTCAAACAGGAAGGAATAAATCAGAGAAGTAGCAAAGAGACTAATTTCCCCACCAACAGTAGCTTCAAGAGACTGATGCAATACAACATGGTTTGTGTTGAGAGCAAAAGGAAAAACTCAAACCTAACATGTCACACTTCAAAGATGTGCACAAAAGAAACTGTAGATTTCCTGCAGCGGTAATCAAAGGATATCTACATAAGAGGGCTGAACAAGATATTGAAGGTGCTCACATGTGTTTGTTTTACATAATGTTGAAAACAGGCGTTCAGTATTTGACCATGTGAACACAAGATTTGGGCGAACAGTCAGTGAGCAATACCAGTGGCTGAACGGTTAGTTCTCCAAATTATACTCAGACATTCCCACTTACCCCTATAAATGAACAGTCCTGGCTGCCTGTCAGACAGCGTCCTTGCAACTAATATCAGCTGTGTTATATCTATATAATAAAGTTGCTAACATTTCCACTGAATTACACCCCACAAATAGCTCAAACTGAATACAACCACTACAAACAAGGATTAAAATACATACAAATTAAACATTATTTATGTTAAAGTGTAAAGCTCATTACTAGAGACTTATTGAAAAGCTGCTGCTCAGTGGAAATTGGCTTTGATGTGTGCTCTGGATCAGGTGATCCTATTGATTTGTGTTAACCAGACATCCATTCATCACATTTCATAAAAGGAAAGAACAGAAGGTCTCTGCTGCTAGCTTATTTTGAGTCTCATTAGACCATATAGCGACTGAAACAGAATTAGATAATGTAAGTTTAAGTTCTGTTTAAGTTCCTGGATCGTGCAACAGATCTGATCGGTTCCAGATGATTACAGCTCTTGGCCGTACATTATTGGTAAACTGATGTTGGGATATAAGAGAGTTTTAAGAATGTGGGTGTGACATGACTCTTTTGTGTGCAGGGATGTGTGTGTGCTGCTTACTGTGCATTTTCGGGCATTCAAGCGGGTGTCTGTGTCAGTGTGTATGTTTAGATACAGTATGTGCTCTTTTGCAGCGTGTATGCATCACGCGCATGTGTGAGAGAGTGAGTGCACACAGGGGGTGTGGAATCAGTACACAAAACCACGTTAGAGCTGTCACAAGCAGAGCTGAAATTGGATTAGTGTCACCCGTGATAAGGCGAAGGGGCGAAAGAGGGAAGAGGAGAAAATTGGAAGAAAGGAAACGGCTATTTCACCACTACTACCTCCCTCTCCACCTCCACCTCCACAATAATTTCATTTCAAATTCCAAGCACTGAATGCATAACCGCACTGCCATGCCGTTATGGAGCCAGCTGAAGTTAATGGAATATTTATATGCCGACTGTGGAACCCTGAATTTCCTTTCTTTTCATCTAAACAGCTCGCACCCCCCTCTACCTTGCTCCTATCTCTCGTTCTAGAATTGCCTTTGTTAGGATGTGACACTTTTTAACACCTCTAAGAGCACTGTATTTTCATCGGTTACAGCTAGAAGGGCCTGTAAAGAAACAGAGTATGAGAAGCTTTGAGTCAGGTGCCATTAGTTTAACTGCACTGTGCCATACAGTAATCAATGTAGAGGAAATAACAGATGATCCCGCAATACATACTTGTTACCACAGTGGTGGAAGATTCAATTAAGCTAATGCAGAGAGAGACAGTGGAGGAGGACATGGTTCTACAGGCACGAGGCGAACCATAACAATAATCTGGACTAATATCGCCAAAATGCTGCATTAAGTAATAATGGAAGGCCAGAGAGAGCAGCAGGAGAGAAAGTGTGAGCAGAGAAAGTCAAGAGAGAAAAGTAGCAGGTGGAGTAAAGGATATTGGGGAAAGAGAGATGCTGACAGGTGAAACTAAAAAGAAGCAAAAAGGGAGAGGAAGCAGAGATGGAGGGAAAGAGGGTGGAAAAAATCACAGAGAAGCTATAAATACAGTAATGGAGATGCCTCTCGGTTGCTGCATAAAGCCACAATAAGGTGCCCCAACATTGTTAGCATTCACTGGGTATAGCATTATAGTCCGACTCCTGCTACGTCTACAGTAAAACCAATAAGCGGGAGGTATCATGGGATTGTGCCAGAGATATATGGCACATTCTTGTGCAGTTTGGGGAGGGGGCAGGCACTGAGAGAGGGGATTGAGAGATAGTACGACTGGGATACAGATAGACTCCCATTAAGTATTCAACCATGCGGTCACAGCAGTAGCAGCTCCTCCACAGAGGCAGACATTTCCATTTTTGCCACATTGCAGGATTCATTTCCGCCGCTTTTGTGCAGTCACAGTCCTGCTATACTGAAGGGATTTACAATTTTATCTGAGCGGCTGCCCTTTGTAAACAATACAAAGTTTATGGTACGGGTTTGTCAGCCAATAACACGAAGGTCTGACTCAGTGAAAATGCTTTAGTAGCCCATTTACACCATATGCTTATACTTTAATAAATATCCCATGTGTGAATGGTAATGCCTACTTCCTACAATGGCTATATAAAAAAAAAACATCACTGAAGCTGAAAAGGCTCAACTATGCATGTCTTCCTCCAGTGACCCTGATACTCCCCTGAGATTGGATCATCCCTCTGTAAGGCTGGCTGAGTCTGATAACTCCCATAACAGATAACAAGCAGGGACAGAAAGGAAATATATATGACAAAGAGTAAAAAAGATACCACCTGTATGTGTGGTGGAGGGACAGCAAAACAGATCTGTGTGTTCGTTTGTGCCAGCGTGGCCTGTATCCGTGTGTGTTTGAGTTGTTCACATCAAACAAAGCGAGGAAGGTGTTCCCGTTAGCATTTGTTTAAATGACATGAGCGGACACAATTTAATACTGCAGCACCTGTCTCTTTGTGGGAAGGAAGGTAATAATGTAATACTGGTGCAGCAAAAGAAGATGAGTCATGTCGTCTTTAATGAAAGCCCCTGTGGTATCTGTGTGGAGCTGTGGTTGGCACCATCAGCACATTGTTATCTCCCACTGTTCCCCAGCTAAGAGGCAGCGGCAGACCTCCCAGGTCGCCGTATGGCACAGTCACACTAGAGGCCATTAAAGACAGACAGCAGCACCTGGCAAATAGGGGATCGCTGGGGAGACAGAGGAAATGGAGGGAAAAAGAAGCAAAAAGCCACACAAGACAAGAAAGTGAGCTGAGAGTAGATCATTATCACGCTGAGCAGGTGTTTTAGGCTAGCTGTCCGCATACTTCTGGGTACCTGGCTGAGTGTAGATGTGAGGTGCAAAGGAGAGTGAGGGGGATAAAGTAATTTTTGGCTGAAAGTGTTTTCTTAATTAGACCTCTACATGATAGGAGTAAGCTTCCTAACCTGAACCAGAATTTAAATATGTCAGAATTTAAATATGAAAAAAGTGGAGTCATTTTGCACCGCTGAAGACCAAAGCTGGTCTTTTAATAGAGGAAAATTATGTTTCGCATCTGGTCTGTGTATTTTGCAGCAGGGCAGATATAAAAGGCCACAAATGTCATCAAATAACAGAATGCCTGGTCTTCACTGTCTGGCCTTAACAAAGGGCCAGAGTCACATATTTCTTTTAATTTTCAAGCTCATTTGCCCGAGTGGAAGCACCAGATGATCCAGTAATACATTTTTGTTGTTGTAGCAGTGCCCCCTAGTGGACAGAACCCAAACCCTGAATTTACAAGAGCTCTGTGTGTACAGAATTTAGTCAGTAAACTGCACTGGTTGACAGTTGATTAAAATATATATATATATATTAAATATATTCAAAATGAATGCTGTGGAGCACAGGTAGTTTCTGCAGGTCAAAATAAAGATCACAATCGAGCAAAACATTTCAACCTTCCCTGACTGGCAGCAAACAAGGCAGGCTTAACAGGAGGCCTGAATGTTTTGAAAGAGTTTATTCAGCTCCAACACATAAAAGCAACAAACAATATAAAACCTTTCAAACGCCAATCTCAACACATAAAGCCCATCAGTTTCTTGTGCACCTGACCATAATTATGCAAATTTGAAGTAATTAGGCAAGAAACCTGGTAACCCTAATGAGTTGTTGCAAAAGAGTACAGGCTAATTTTGGATAATGAGCCTCACATTGTGCACACAATTTTACATACCACAGAAACTAAATGTCTTTTTAGGGTTCCCTATACAGTCACAGCCTCCCACAGACTTCATCTCCATACAAATACCTTCCAAATTAGACCCAGTATGTCTGCCAGTTCATGCAGCTGAGAGTATAAAAAACCTTTTCCAAAGGTTTTTTTTTTATTATTCCTGCCACAAACATGCTGGGATGTTGCTATTTTGGGTCAGGTCACCTGTTGACCTGACAGGCAAGTGTCAGTGGAGAGTGTACGTGTCAGCTGCAGGTGGAACCTCTCAGCAGGGTGCCGTGGTGCTGCCCGGAACAGTTGGAGCCCAGGATAACACAGCACGCAGGACCTGCAGGTAAAGGAAGTCCTGTTTTCACCTTTGTGTCTTTTTTGCCATTTCAGTTTCTTTATATGTTTTACGGAAGTTAACCTGTGTTGCTGGAACATTATGCACCACTTATTTGTAGAACACAACAGCAGCACAGATGCATAGTCACTGTTGTGACTTGTTGTTCTGATAAACTGCCCTCATAGATCACTTTGGTGTTTTCTCAGATGTAGCTGGAGGCTGAAATTGTGTATAATTGTGTATTTATGTGATATAAAAGAGATGTTTATTCAGTGATATTCTTAAGTGTTAAGTTTAACAAAGACAGATTTCAGCCTGTATTTGAGATATGTAATTTCTCCCTGGTCTCTCCTCAGTTAAGCCGTTAAGTTGGGCAGCGGTCTGGAGGTTTACCAACCTTATGAAGATGTACGGGCTGTATCTGGAAGCAGTGAATGATTACATCAATGAATCTTATGGGGAGGATGTTTGGAGACTGATTGAGAACCGTGCTGAGATACCCCACCTCAAGTTTGTCAGACATCAGATGTACAAGTAAGTTTTTTTAAGATTTTTTGTGTCAATCATATGTCCTGATTGTACTGTGGTGACAGCACAATTATGGGACATACATCAATCAGTTCAGTGTTGTTGCTGCATGCTTGAACAACAACAGATTGAAGCAATAGACACACTAGACATATTAAGAACTTTCATAGCCTATACATATAATAGCAAAGACATATCTCATTAGTAACATTGAAGAAATGTTGCAAACATGGAAACATGTTGTAGCTGTAGTTAGCCATGATATCCACCAGGTTACTGAACCTTAGCATGGTGCCTTTATTCATTCTTTTTTCATTTTTAAACTATCACTGAGATGTGCATCAGCTCAAGAAAAAAAAGAAAAATTCAAAACAAAAAGAAATTATATTCTTCTCATTCTACAGTGACAACCTGATCCTGCGGTTGGCAAAGGCAGCAGGAGAGGTTCTGGGAAAGACTCACGATGAGCTGATGTATGCCTTTGGGGTCTATATGGTGAAAAGAATTGGAAACTATGGATATGAGCGGATCCTGAAGGTGATATAGTGAACCCCTTTAATAATTTAATACAACTGGTAATGTATTTGATTCAGTGCGTAACCAGCTCATAGCTTTTTTTTAGGTTGTAGCCACAAAAACACCCCCTGGCACATGGGGAAGTGATATTTTTCTCATTGCGGAATAAATGGTGCATTTCGTTCAAAATATTTGTAGGAAAAAAAAACAAAAAACAAAAGAATAAGTGAAAATATCCTATTTACAGAATGGGGGATATTTGAGAGGTGCACTACAATGTATACACAAATATACAAATATACTTCTCACTATAAAGAGACACAAATATATTTTAAAAACTACTGAACATAATCAAAATCGATGTGCATTTCTTCTTACGGGTTATATGTTCTAATTTCCAGGTGTTGGGGCGAAATGTGCGCGACTTCATCAACGAACTGGATAACTTGCACGAGTATTTTCGCTTTTCCTTCCCCAAGGTGCAGCCACCAAGTTTCTGCGTGGAGGAGGAATGTGAGACAAGCCTGACGCTCCACTACCGCAGCACCCGCAAGGGTTTCACCCAATTCGTCAAAGGTTGGGTGCAGCAGTAGAAACACTGGCTGTTAATTTTACCACAGCAACAGGAAACTGGGCTTGATCCTAAGTCCTCTCTGTAGAGTTCACATTTCCTCCACTGTTTTTGTGTGGATTACTGCCCACTGAATGCTGGGACAGACTACAGGCTCATGTGAACCTGGGGTTTATTGAAAGAATTGGCTTCTTCAACAGTGCGGCCCATCAAAAAGTGAATAAGCAAAGAAGAACAGAACCGGCTGCTCTGTTTTCACAAAGACTCGTCTAGAAAATATTCATCACGAAATACAAAAACAGAAAAGTAAAGAAAAGACAGACTACAAACTGCATATACCTAATACTGCAGGCCACTTTCCAAAACACTGTATAATACAAGTAGATATTTCTTACCTTCCAGGCAGCTGAAGGTTTTGTATGAAAATCCAACTTTCCAGTGAGACGGTGAAAGCACACATTTTTAAAATACTAAAAAAAAACATTGATATTGTTAATTTTATATTTGAAATACTGAATACAGGATAAGGAAAATTATATCCTATAGTTATACTGTATTTTTTCATATATTTTTCATTGAGAATTTAAAAAAATAAGCATATTAGTATATTTATAACAATCAACTTAATTTTGTCTCAATCCATCCATTGCAAATCATTGATTCAAAGTCAAAGTGATTCTATTTATGGCAGCTTACTTTGAAAAGAACCCTATATAATGCCAGTTTAACTGAATGTCTTGAAAAGTCAAGAAAGTTGACCTCTACACCCATCACCAGTGTGTGTTATTAACTTCTGCAGGGCAGCTCTCTCAAGTGGGACGGCAATTCTACAACACAGATATTGAAGTAGAAATCCTGTCAAAAGAGGAAACTGAGAAGATGACATATGTGGTATGTACTGGGGCTCAGGTCAAGTATTAGCTGAGCTGTTGAGTGTCTGACCTTGGCCATGTGTCTATCAGTATGGAAATTATTCCATCTACACCAGGCGGAGTTTCTGTTTACACTCAGACAGCAAGTGTTTATTGGATACTGATAAGTGTTTATTGAGATGGGACACTGGGAAAACTCAGAATATGCAGTAGAATAAAACGCAACAGTAAGAAGAGTCGTACAGTGCCTGTTATTAACTGCCAAACACCAGCTAACATCAATGTCACCCCATATTGTTTGACTTTGTCCCGCAGGATGAAAGTCATGGTTTTGATTCCCCAGATAGCCACTGAGTACTTTACTATTCAAATCACACTCAAAACACAATCTACATTAATTATGGTATTATATAATTATTCTAATATACAGTGGTGTGAAAAACTATTTGCCCCTGTCCTGATTTCTTATTCTTTGCATGTTTGTCACACAAAATGTTTCTGATCATCAAACACATTTAACTATTAGTCAAAGATAACACAAGTAAACA
>JAUMTR010000008.1:1523818-1549958 GCA_032270685.1 Microctenopoma stevenorrisi | reverse complement strand
CCAGGTGTGTCCCTGAGCCAGACACTCAGCGCTAGCTCCATGTAAGTCGCTTTGGATAAAAGCGTCTGCCAAGCAAACTAAAGTAAAGTAAAGTAAAGTATAAGAGACTCACAGGTCACTGATGTCAGTGGCTGGGTACAGTGACGACAACAGGCGTCCCAGATGGATCTGACTATATCCATCAGTAACATAACAATAACAAATATTTTACAATGTGGTACTCATATGTAAAAGTTAACCTAATTTGATTTGAACACAAATCAGAACAGATTTTATAGTATGATTTTATAATATTCTGCTCTTTCAGAATTCACTTCACCATCTCCACATATTCATGCCCTCTTTAAGTGAAATGGTTCACTCACATCCTGTATCATTCGATCCACTCACTGTTGCTCCCCCTTCATCAGAGCCAAAGGCAGCAGAGGAGATGAAAGGCACAGGCCAAGAGTACAGCAGTGCACTCACCCAATACAACAGCTCTGCCAACTCTGGAGGGGAGGATATTGAACTTTTGGCATTCCAGACTGTCACAGGTCAGAGCATACGTGCAAACAGAATTTGTTAGGTAGCTCTTTTTAAAAACTGCCTCTAATACTCCACTTCTATCTTGTGGTTGTTTCAGGTAGACTATATCATTTAACCGACCTGTCCCCATTAACATTTAATAATAATTATTTATAAGATACATTATTTGTGACAATTGACTTCATTATTTCTCCCAGGAAAGTGTAGTGAAACCATATTTGAAGATATGCGAGAACCTCCAAAGAAGCCTCTGCACCTTAAAGGCCAAATGAAGTATGTCCCCCAGTGGGACTCGCTCATCTTCCTGGGGACACCAATGTAAGGTCATCGTGTTTGTAAATCTTCACATTCCGACTAGTTAATCTAGTCTAATCACTATCTGCTCTGGGTATTACTGTGTAAGCCATAATCATTGCAGAAAAAATGGCAGGTCTTGTTGCCCTTTTCAACAGCAAGGTAATAGGACCTGTGGTTGCTTAAACCAGTATTTCACAGCCAAATGTTTCTAGACGTTTCTTAAAGGTGTTTACCCGTTATTTCCTCTGCATGACTTTTGAATATTATATTATTTTGAATAAATATCATAACAATTATGCAGATTATGTTGAATTTATTATATGAGCCATTGCTTTATTAGTCTTCTGTGAGTTTTTTCCAAGCACATTTAGGATAAGCCTGTATTTTATACTGCTTTATTTTAATGCTTTCACATTGTTAAATCAAAAATAATAACTTGCCATCAATCTATCTATCAATATACTAAACTCTGACATTCAATTTGTATGTTATCAAGGTATTAAATGCTAAATATCACTATTTGTGTATACTAAAATCTATGGTTAAGTTCGTTTTGGTTAAATAAGTGAACTAATTTGTGTTCTCTTGCTTTTGTATTCATTTTGTGGACCTTCAATCCCTCCGTCTTCATGCAGTATAGAGACAGTGGAAGACATGATAAAGATGGGTGTGTATGTGAATGATCTGAACCTGCATGACTCCAGCAGAGAGCTGATTTTGGCCGGGACACAGCAGTCGGCTGAGCTGCAACTGGCCCTCGATCAGGTCAAACAACACCCTTAATCACACACTCCAGATACAAAGCAGACATGAAATCAACAAAAAGAATTCAACTGTACAATATAATGAACAGTGAGGTTAGTTTGTGCATGGTCATGTAAGGTTTCACCTTATAAAGTTTGAATGTGATTCAAGGCAAAGGGTTGTAATATAAAACATACTGAGTGCAAAAACTGTAGGAATCTCCAGTTCTCTCCGTGAATCAGTCTGACCTGGTGAGCCTAGTTAAAAGCTGTGCTCTCCTATTGATTTCATCTAATAAATCCACTCTAGTCATGGAGGAGAGATGTGAATTAAGAGGATTAGTGAAGGCAAAGAGGGAATTTTAAGCTATAACTGGGGTGAGACTGTAACTGTAGACTTTTGTTCCATTTCTGATTCTCTAGGAGCAACAAAAATATGCTCAGCTGCAGGAAATCATCAAGAAGCTGGACGAAGAGAAGAAGAGAGGAGATTCCTTGCTGTATGCCATGATCCCTAAAGCTGTGGCCGACCGCCTCAGAAAGGGTATCACTGCACTGGAGACGTGCCAGGTACAAAACACTGCTTCGTGGTAACAAGGATAGTGTTACACCAAACAAAAACATCTCTCAGTCCCCCAGCATCAATTTACCACTTTATTTCTTATTTGAGTTCAGCTAAGCAAAAAAGTGTTTGGCTACAATGGCTAAAGGTTTGTTTTTGTTTTGGAAGGCTGTTATCAAGGGTGATATGATGTTGTGGCTAAAGCACCCCAATCATTCATGGAGTGCACGTCCTGAATCTAAAGTACTTCTTGTTCCATCAGCACACCGCACACCAGGGTCAGAGGTCAGCCATGTATGCAACAGTGTCCTTGGCTTGGCGGTGAACTGCTTAAAATCAAAATAACTTAATGACCTACAGGGCAGCACAACAACAGAGCCCTACAACAAAGTTAAAAATCTTTAGAAGGCTAAATTACATTGGCAGAAACTAACTCAAAAAACAGAAAATGAAAAAGTGCAACATCATCTCTTACTAGTGAAGATACATTAAAAAAACAAAACAAAGTCAAAAAAAGGAGCCACATTTATTATAACTTCCTGTGTGTGAACTGCATCCCAGGTCTTTCCGGATGTTACCATCCTGTTCAGCGATGTGGTCAAGTTTAATGAGATCTGCATCCACATCACACCGATGCAGGTGGTGGACATGCTCAATGAGATCTACATCGTCTTCGACACACTCAGCGAAAAACACAACGTCTACAAGGTCAAACCAAGAAAACAACACAGCTACATTTAATTTAGTTATGAGTGTTATTTTGGAGGTATGTATTTTACTTTTGGGGTTTAAATTGATTTTCAGAGTCTTCAGGATCTGAATGCTTAGTTAATACAAATTATAATCTACCTCAAATAATAGATTGTTTAAGTATTTTCCCATTGACTATAAAATCAAGTTTCAGTTTCTTACAAAGGTAAAGAAAATAACGCACTTTACTACAGTGCATGCAAAACATCGTTAACATCTTTCAAGCAACATCTTTCAAGTCAAAATGCAACATATCTGTTGGTTCCAGCCGTTCGTTTGTCATTTGTGCTATTAAACTAAATATGTTTGGGTGACAAATGTTATCTGCACTTTGGTGGGAAACTGTAGTGGACATTTTTCACAGTTTCCTAGATGTTACACTGAATTGTAATGTGATGGTGTTGACAGACCATTTGGAAATATATTGTGTCCAACTGTAAAGTACGCTGTAAATGTATTGTATTTTCACAATAGGTCAGGTTCAGTTGATACAATTCAAGTAGTAGTAAAATGTAGTAAAAGGTGCATAAAGACTTATGGAGTCGAGTACCAGAATTCTATTAAATTTTTAGTATTATAGTCTGTCTTCTGTCCAGGTGGAGACAATTCGTGATGCCTACATGGTGGTGGCAGGTGTTCCCAACAAAACCACCTTTCACGCACACCACATCTGCGATATGGCTCTGGACATGCTGAGCTCCATTGATCACCTTAAAGACCCCTCCACCGGGGATAACATCCAGATCAGGGTCGGTGAGTAATACACTAAATCTGATGCTTTAGTGGTTTAAGTGTGATAGTGCCACTAGATACTTTTTCTTATGTTGTTAGGTTTTACTGTCTGTAGGGAGGTCAAGGTTCTGGATCTGCTACTCACCACTGCCTTTCATCTAATAGGGAATCAGTGCTGTGATCCTTCTCGAGTTACTTCTAGATTGAGATTGTTTTCCATTCAGTCACTATTTTAATTACCAATACCAATAATATAACCTTCATATTTTGTGGTAAACTTTTACCTCTAACTGAGTCACCTGGTTGGTTAAAGTACACACATCAAGATGATTTAATTCTGTCACAAGGGGTCACTGTTCTTCGGTGTATTCAGCGTCTGACATCAGAGAATGAACATGGCTCACATTTATAATATACACAGTATAGTTAGTACAATTATTTTGAAAAACAAGAATTAAGCCACTAGGTATTATTTAAAGAAACTTGAACTTTTATATAAAATAAAGAAAAATATATAGTGCAGCTTGTGAATTGTGATTTAATTACAATTTGCAATGCTAATTGTATTTACAGCTTTACAAAGAACAAAAGAAAAATCAAAGACTGATGCTATTTGTTGCTCATAGCAACCTTGGAAATAAAAAAAACAAAACTGCAATCAAAGCAGTTTATGGCAGTGTACAAATGAACAAGTCCATATTTGACCTGATTCTATTAACTGTTTTCTTTCCAGGTATTCACTCAGGTATGGTAGTGGCTGGTGTTGTAGGTTTGAAGATGCCTCGCTACTGTCTGTTTGGCGACACTGTCAACACAGCCTCAAGGATGGAAAGCAATGGAGTGGTGACTACACTAACAAACTTAACAAGCCGGTGCCGAGCCAAATGCTCTCAATAACCCACAGTGATACCATCAATATCTACAATAATATTCTTGATTTCATGTTTTATTCAACAGCACTGAGCATGTTGCAACAGCTTATTATTTCATTTTGTATTACTTACAGTATCAAAAGTAGAGGTTGTGTGAGAAAGGTGTTCTATAATCAAGAGAAACACATTTAACACGAAGCAGTTTGTTCAGGCTTATTAATGATTTAGGATTTTCTTGCTTTACATTCTCATGATGGCAGGCTCGTGGGGCAAAATGTCCTCACTTCCTTTTGATTATTTTAAAATGGTTTCTGTTAAGACAGCATATTCAATGTTCTGCTTTAGCTGTAGTTTTCTGTATGTGCGTCTGTCTGAGCAGGGCATGCAGATACACATCAGCCAAACCACAAAAGACCACCTGGAACATGAGCCCTATATTATTGAGGAGAGGGGGAAAATCTTTGTAAAGGTGAGCAGTTATTGATAGAAAAGGACACATTTTACAATTTTATTCTGTTTTAATATTTTCTTATGACAACTCCACTGACTGGGGAAAAGGTGATTAATACTTCACATTAGGTTTTATTAGTTCTATAACTAATAAATAAATATATATTTATCCCTAGATTAGGAATCTGATTTGAAGAATATGACACCTGCTTTAAGTGGGAAGAACTGCTCCTGTGGACTGTTGAAAATACTATGTTTAACTAATATTTTGGACTTCGCAGTTTGAATTCTGTTTCCAACATACAGTATATCCAAAATATTAATGACATTATCTTTCCAATGTTTTAAGGGTAAAGGTTACATGAAGACCTACTGGCTGAAAGGAAAGAAAGATCTGTCCTTCAAAACCCCAGCAGAGCTGCGCTACAGCAGTGAACAGAAAGACTCTGAGGACAAGAGTTCTAATGGGTAAGTAGACAAAAAGAAAAGCAGGTGGCACAAGAGAATCACTATTCTTCAACACATAACAATGCCCCTTTTGATGAGTTCATTGCCCCGTGCAGCATCAGACAGCAAACATCCTGAAATGTACCAAAAAACACATTTTCAAATAGGACAATTTGACTATTTGATTTATTAAAAGAATAATATGCAGAGAAAATGGCCTGGTAGCTCAGTGGGTTAAGGCATGAGGCTAGGATGCAGAAGTTAGCAGGTTCGATTCCCAGCCGTGGCCCATCCCTCATACAAGGTGCGTGCTTAAGTAAGACACTTAACGCTAGCTCCCCTGTCTGCAGCTGCCCACTGCCTCCCCCGGGTTAAATGCAGAAGGACACATTTCACTGTGTGTTGTACACTGTGTATCTATGTATGTGAGAAATAAAATTGGAATTTAATTTAAACACACGAAACCCAGCACAGCATAAATAAAAACTAATAAACTCAATTAGTTTTTACAAATTTTACTAGTACTATTCTTTTAAGACCTTTTTAATAGAATAAATGTGTTTTTCAAGTTAAAGTAAAACTTTAAAACAGGATGATTCCAGGAAAACTGTTCCAACATTTTAATTAAAAATGTGAATTACTTTAAATTGAAGGTGTGTAATTGCAGATCCCCTAGTATCAATGCCAAGCGCATGGCCTCCAATGTCCACATCTCCAGCAGCGAGGAGCAAGCAGAAGCAGAAGGGAAGCCAATCCCAAGTGACGTCCCCATGGAAACCCTGCCCATGCCAGAAGCCAGTAAAGAGCCCCCCACCATTTCAACTGAGTCTCAGAAGAAGGAGAGAGCCAAAAAAACAAAAAACAATAAGGGGGCCAAACTTGATGTACCACAGAGAAAGGCAATACTGGAGTCGTCATTGCACACAGATGAGAACGCAGGTCCATTACTCAACAACAAGAAAAACAGCTTCCGGCAGCAGTATGCCAAGTTGCCCACCAACTTGTCCGTGCGCAGCACAACCTGCTCCATTCTGTGAGACGAAGGTCATAGTTTGATCAAGGTGTGATATTAAAAATATAATTTAAGTTCCAACATATTCCACAAGTATGGGTTCTAAAGACTGAATGAGCAATGCGTGCCATGTCATGTTAAGAGATACATGTGCTTTTGTGACATTTCGTGGATAATAAAGGTATCTTAACTTCTGTTTGAAAGTCTGTTTGTACAAAGTTTGGATTAGTTCAATTCCTGGGGTCCAAATGCTTGATAACTGGGTGTTGTTACCTTAACTTTCATTTTTGTGATCACTTGACTTGCTTGGTTTTCAAAATGAGAAAGTAGTTTTTTTTGTTTTTAGTTTCATAACATGCATTTCTTATATCAACTGTTTAAAAAAAAGAAAAGAGGAAGTACATCCTTAACACACTACAAACGCAACAACAAGTTCCCAATTATACTGCTGGAATGACAGCCATAATGAGTAATGGAGATTTCTTGTGTGGTTTAATGTGATTTGATGTATGCTGTTACAGCTCTATTACCCCCTTATCAAGTTATAAAGCATGTTTTGAAAGTCATTAGCAAATATAAAGACAATAACAAAATTTCTGACAGAGCTTTCAAGCTTTTTGACAGAACCAATATTCTCAGGAGGTACAGGAGGAAGAAAAATATCTATGGATGCTTCATTTAATGAATTGGCTATGATGGTGTTTATATAAACTGTATGTACAGTCAGCAAAGCTGCATTTTCTTTAAAAGGAATTAGATCATGAGATTCGTTTTGATCTACTGGTTATGGCGGTTGGTGGTTTCAAAGCGCATTTACCTGCCAGATGTAACCACAATCCACCTGTTTATCACAAACAATCCTGCCATCTTCAAAATGTATATTATCACATATACAGTAGGAAATACAGTTAATACAACTAGGAGAGGATGAGCAAATTATAATGAATCAGTGTTTTCTGTAGACATTGCCTTTTCAACAGGCACTGTGGTGTGCTAGGATAACCACAAGTTAATGAATAAATTAACTTAAGATATCAGTGACTGGGGACAATGTATGAGTTACTTTCTCTAAAAACAAGTAAGATGGAAGGGTTTAATATTTAGTGTGGAAGGGTTTTATGTCTAATGCTGCAGGGAAAAATAAATTCCTGTTAGCTGAAGACTGATGAAATTATTTCTCTGGTCTCCCTCACTTCAGTGTCTGTTCATTTAGATCTGTGCTCACCATTCATCTTACAGTGCTGTAAGCATTGGGCTGCAAAAGCACAGAAAGCACCTAAGCTGACGAAATCCTCCATCCAATTCTTCAAGTGCAATTTTCTGACCTTAGTGGTTAAGAGGACAGTTATTCCTGTCTTAGTCATCTGGTGATAACACACTAGCATTAGGTTAGGGACTGGAAGCGTGTGTGTAAGGTTGGAGGCTGGAAGGTACGTGTGATCTTTTAATGAAAGATAATGTGACATAATTAAAGTTTCTTTTATTATCTCATAACCAAAAGAGACGAGTGCGTAAGCTGTGCACAGAACGAAGGCCTCATTCCAGGGTCAGTTCACTGCTTCTCTCTCATACACTTAGATTTACTGTAATTTACTCATATGTACACACAAATGTGTATACAAAGTCTGCACACTCATTCACACAGAGAGCTGAGTGCTCCCTGCTGATGTTTCCTTGTGAGATGTCATTACACGATAAAGAGGAAGCCATCAGGAAACCGCTTAAGCACTACTTCCTGTCTGTTGCTACGGTGATAGACCTCGTTTTGCAGTTGCGAGGTTTAACGTGACTTTACTCAAGTTAATTTCTTGCAGAAGGACAGAGTGGGTGGCAAAACAAAGAGGCAGGTGTGTTCGAGCCTCGATTGCTCTGTGGTGGACCATCATCCTGTCCAGGCGCTCCTTAGTCCAGCTGGGTCCCGGAGTGACCTATAACCCCAACATCTGACAACAATTACCATTAGTGAGTGTTCACTGGACAGGTCTTTTTGAATGGCCTGAGTCTAAGCCAGCAGGCCCTTCAGCACAGCTGGTTGCTATTCAGATAAACCTACAGATAAACACGTAGCTCTAGAAATAGGGGACACTTCCTGATTCTAAATGAATCGCTGAATTCATAACTCAAACCGACAGACATGTTTGCTGTAGACTGATTGTTGGTTTGTGAACAAATCCAGGTTCAATATTACTGTTACTCTGGGTAATACCCTATATTACAGTCACCTGCATTAATATTTCCCTCACTCTGATAACACTTTAAAAGGTTTATGGCAACCAGCTCAAACAAAGCTTCATTTATAAGATTGATACTGGCCTTCAGATTTTATTAGCCTGTGCAGTGAAACCTGTCGCTCTAAAAAATGTATATGAAGTGTGTTTTCCGCCAGATAAATTATTTAACAAGGACAAATTGCACTAAATTACAACATTTTGATGTGAATTCTGCCTAAGAGACACGTGTGGAGGGAGTTCGTGCGCAGCAGCACTGACAGGAGCCACATTCCAGCGCAGGTGGACACAAAACAAAAGTTAAGCTGCTCCCCTTTCAACTGGCTGCATCACCGGCGCACAGCTAAATTCTTTCTGGTGTTTTCACTTGTCAGAACAAGCAGAGCCACAACGTCAGCAATACAGAAATGAGCTGGGAGTCAGAGAGACAGATTCAGAGAGAGTGTCAAAGTGTGACGAGTAGTGCAAGAGCAAGAAAGATTGTGGTTTTAAAGAGTTTGAATTTGAATTTCAGAGGGAAATCACAAGATAAATCAGCAAGGGAGAGAGGGGAGTTAGAGAGAGAAAGAGAGCGCGCGCACACACACACAGGCCAAGGGGTGTGTCATAGCAATTTAGTTCCTCAAGGAAGTACAACTCAACATTATCTTAAGACAGTGTGGCAAGCACTGACAGAAGCGCTGCAGGAGGGTTGTTTTTGTGAAGGGGCTTGATTCTGCTTGAAATTAAGATGAAGAACTCCCATTAAATTAACCGGCCGGTGCTGTCCACACAGAAGACAGAGGAAAAGAGAGCCATCTAAGCCAAACAAGGAGGGAGTGGGACACAGGTAAGACACTTCTGCCTACTTTATGTGCCAGTACAAAAATATATTTTGAAAAAAAGTCTGTGGATGTAGATCAGGATTTTTCCTCATTTGTTTATTCTTTAAGAAATTATGATAATCAGCAAACTGACTGACTGACTAGAGGTCTGACTGGAAACTCTCCACTTTCCCATCTTGACTTTGAGTTAGCAGACACACATGCACGCTAACAGTCGTGCTGGAACAAGTACAATAACATGCACAGATGTAGAGCTCACATTTTTTGTTTGTACAAGCGACTGGGAGTTGCTCAACTCAAATCTCGGGGTAGTGGACTTTCCCTTCTTCACTGGCCTACTTTGATTTGAAGCACGCTAAGCTAGAACTAAACTATGGAAGGTTGCGATGCCAGTTGAACTGTGGTGTAGATACAAGGGACCAATACAAGCTGTGGGCTTATGCTGATGAAAATTTGCAGCTCGGCCAACTGTTGTCTGTTTCGCTTCCCTTTTGAGGCAATTCAGATGGGAGGCGGGCTTGAGCAATGATATTCAGTAGAGTTGTGAAATTTTAAAAGAGACACTGCAATGTGTGTTTTTTGAGGATTTCAAAATGCTTCCCTGTCCAATTTGTCAGTAATTAAACAAAACACGAAACTAAAATCATCTTAAATGATATGTATTCGATATGCAACTAGTATTATGTACTAAGTACTATAATATGAATGGTTTAAAGTGAAAAAACAAGCTCTACTCAACACAACCTGTTCTCCCCTGTTTAAAAACACACAACGGAAGTGATATATCATCCTGATACTGACACAATACGCATTTTGCACGACAAGCTGCTGTGTAAGGAGGAATAAAATACTGTAGTTACTATTTAATTATCTCTGGTTCATCTCCAGGAAAAAACGCTTAGTTTACACAGTTCTACAAAAGCAATATACATGAGTGATGACCAATCAGGAACAACTTCCTTGTTTTAACCTGACCTAAACAGTAGTTATACGTGCTTCTTTTCCTTCTTCTCTGGAACATTTCATTTAACATGGGGGGTGCTAAATGTCTACCAGCTACAAACAAGTCAACCCAACCCCAGGCCTGATGGAGAAAGTGATTGAGGATGTCTATCTGTCAAATGCATAGTATCGTGCCGTAGTGCACTAATTACAGTGTAAGGCACATTTTTACTCTCTGAATGCAAAACAACCAGAAAGCATATTTACAAAAAATGCACATCCCTCCACATTTACACAAGTTCATACACGAATACAAAATCTGAGGCAAAATGCTGAAGTCATCTGAGGAATGCTAAATATTTAGCTTTCCTGCTTGCCTGGATGGCTCCACCCATGATCACTCTTCTCTTCTTTTACTGTCCATTAACCTAATGTTTAGAGATTCTTCACCTACTGTTACTGCAACTCTGAGACAAAATACAAAAATGCATATTGCGATACTAACACCTCTGTTCTGTTATTTTCCATTTTGTTATCCTTTGTGTATTAGCTCTCACAGAGCACTGGTGCTTGTCAACTCTAGCAGGTATTTTTGGGAGGGAAACAAACACTTGAACATGTAATGCAGTCACTCACTGTAGAATACCAACAACAAACTAATGCTTAAAGGCCCTCTTACATTCATCTGTACCAGAAAACCATTCTCAACACTGAAAGCATCCTTGATGAGACCAACCGACTGATGTTCATTAACAAGAAGTGGGTTTTACATGGCAATGTGCTGCTGTAGTAAAGTGCCAGTGCTATCAAACAGCCCAAACCCCCGATAGAGCTGCATAAAATAAACAACATGGATGCACAAAAGCGATCCATGCAGCAAACAGTCTCCAGCTGCAGGAGTTAAATGTGAAGTACTGGCTCATGACTACGCTGTGCACGTCCCTCAAATCCCAGTAGTCTTTTTAACAAATAAATTAGATTGAAGCATGAATCTGAAATAGCTATCATACTGCTCCACTTCCATTATCACTGTTAAGGGAAATTAATCTAATGAATGTTCTTTAATTCCCCACAGGGAACCTAAAGCTTTTGTAACGAAGCAAGCTATTAGAAATGTGACACTTGCTCATAGTGAATGCTTGTGCATGTGATATGGAACCTACTGAGATGTCTTATAAAAGTTTGTTCAGCACGGATGTTGCAGCTTGGATTAGGGTTCACAACAGGGATGGCTGGAGTCACAGCAAGTGCTGCTTATTTGCATCATGTGATCATTAATGGGACTATTAGTGAGGCGTGGAGTCATTTATGAAGAGTCATTAGTGAGGACAGTGCATTGCTTTAGTTGGAAAATAAGAAAACATAATTTGAATAGTAAAGTCTAATAGGCACAAGCAGGCATGAAAGAGAAACATTAAAACTATGATAAGCCAGTCATTTACAGTAACTGACAGCTTACAGACATTATGTTGTTGTTAATGCACAGGATGTTTCAATAAGAGAGCTGCCGCTGTTTTTAACCACTAGACACCAGGGCAGTAATTAAAGTAGTCACCGGGTGCAGGGTGCTCGCTTTCTGTTCTTGCCCCACCACTGATGCAATCTGGAAACAGCAGGCATGGACCTGCCTCAGCTATGCAGCCAACCTGCTGCTTGTAATACTTGTCCACACAGGCCAGAAGTAAGATTCAGTGTGGAAATGTACAATAACAGATACCCAGTAACTGTCTGCGCTCTCTGGACCTATGCAGGAATATACTGTAAGGCTGAATGATTCAGAAAGCATAAGATAATACACAGCTGTCTGGGTAGCACTGAAGAATGCTAAAGATACCGCGTTAGTCATCACACGTGTTTTTAGTCATCACAAATACTGCAATAAGGTGCAGTGAGAATCAAGCATTTAAAAAAGACTACAAATGTGTTTTCATATAGAAAAAGAATATATATATATATATATATATATATATATATATGTGTGTGTGTGTGTGTGTTTGTGTGTGTGTAAAATTCAACAAAAGCATAAGTGAATAAATGCAACTCTGTTGACAATCAAACACAAACAGTGGATGTTGTAGCTTGTGTGCTACATGCTGATGATCTCCCAGGGTGTCCTCTGTGGCGGATGCTATGTGGGGTAAAAATCTCTGAGGAGAAATTAAAAGTCTCTGTGCACTCTCTTCCATGGTACTTTTCCCTTCTGGTATCATAGACACGTATCTGGTAGAAAAAACAAACACATCATACAAATGCTAGATTCCAAATGTGACAGAGTAGAGATATTAATTTACAAAATATTTAAATTATATTATATATATAATTTATATATATAATATTTACTTTTAACAATTAAACTTACCTACACAGAAGCATATATATCATGATGGTTGTATCAATGTCACAGACAAAGACCAGAAGGTCACCAGTTCAAATCCCCAGATGATCGGGATTAAAATGTGTTGCCCTCCATAACAAAAGTTTGTCCTTGAACATGGCACTTAACCTCCACCTACTGTACTGGGACAAATTACTTTCTGAAAGTAAAAGACTTAAATAGTGCTGACAGGCAATCATGAGTAAATATTCTTTGAGGCTGTGCTTGCAAAAAATCTTCTCCTGCTCATACAATGGAGGTACTGTACCTATCATTAATCTTTAACTATTGAGGCTTTGGCTTTGCTCTGATCTCTGATGATTACAAACAACTGTATGCTCACAATAAAGGAATTGGAACTAAAAAAGATGGATTTTTTAGTATTATTATAGTATATATATAATAGACTGATGTCACGGATGTCATTTTTATGGTTTATGCACAGTTCTGTCATTCAACATCAACCTGTTTGTCGCCATTTAGAATTTAAACAATTAGTCTTAAAAGTGACATTTTAATAGTGAATGTGTTAAATGGCCCTAAAATTTCTACCAATGTCTTTCTTTATCAATGCTGTTAACAAAATGTAAAATGCTGTTCCTTTTTTTTACAATTCAGGACACCATGGAGGCCTTCAGCTCCAAGGACATGGCCATGAAGGCACAGAAAAAGATCCTTAGCTCGATGGCCACCAAAAGCTCTGTGCAAATGTTCATTGATGACACCACCAGTGAAATCCTGGATGAACTGTACCGTGTCTCCAAAGAGTACTCCGGAAATAAACCAGAGGCTCAAAAAGTGATCAAAAACTTGATCAAAATTGTAGTAAAGATTGGAGTGCTTTTCAGGAACAACCGTTTTAATGCAGAGGAGATGGGAGTGGTTCAAGAATTTAGGAAAAAGCTGCATATGGGGGCCATGACTATTATAAGCTTCTATGAGGTATGCTACAACACAGGATATGTGAAGAGTTTAGAAACCCAGATATTAGACTTCATAACTTCCTGTGTGTGTAGAGATCGGAACTTAATAGAATTTACTCTCAAAAATTGTATCAATGAGACAAATAAACTACAAGAACAGCTGTAAACTCATTTCTAAGGCACCACTTTTTAGACAAACATGAACAGAGTGAACACTGTTTTTTTTCTTAAATTCTACATTAAGAGCTAACATATCTCACTTGTTAATAAGAGTTTATTTTAATTAAACACTCTGACTGACTTACCCATTTCTATTTGTGCTTCCACACATACTGAACAGAGTTTGCATGACACGGATATTCAGTTAAATCAATTGATGTAAATGTTTTCTCAGATTTCCTGAGTTTGCATGTACTAGATATTGTTCACATTTTGGTACAGTCAGAAATTCCATCCTGAAGATAATCTGTCTCACACATGTCTCAGTTTTCTAATATACATGTATCTTATGACTGACCTAGGTGGACTTCACCTTTGACAAGGCAGTGATGGTAGAACTTCTGACCAGCTGCAGGGACCTGCTGCTGAAGCTGGTCAACACCCACCTAACTGCTAAATCTCACGGTCGCATCAACCATGTGTTCAACCATTACTCCGACCCAGAGTTCCTGACCAAACTGTACGACCCCAGTGGCCCCTTTAGACCCCACCTGGTCAAGATCTGCAAAGGACTTAACAAACTCGTGGAGGACGGCACAATATGACACAAAATCTAAATTTATTTCAGGCAGACACTGGGAAATCTACTAAGGGACTCAACTAAAACTGGACTGTTGGACAAAATTGGTCTGCATTTAAGACTATACTTGCCTCCCTAGTGTTCTCAAAGGACATGCGAGACAAAAGTTGGTTGAGTCTTTAGCCTTTAATGTTCAGTGGTGATACACTGGTCTTCACAGACAATTCATAAAAAACAACATATAAACTGGTCTATACTTCTGTAAACTAGCCATATACATCTGTTCTGAAATGTCAGCGAGTGTTTAGTTTTCATTAAGAAATACGATTTATTTACACTGGAAAGAGGTTAAACAGCAGGACCAATTGCATAAAGATAGGCATTAGGGAGGAATGCCACTGTAATACAGCACTGCCATCTAATGGTTCAGATGGTGCTTAAAAATCTTAAAGTACAGTATGAAACAAAAGTCAATGCTACCAATAATAAAGAAAATGACCCTACAGCAGACAAATGCTTTGCAGTTCCAAAAAATGTGTTAAAACTGTGGTTCACAGGTGTTATTTGGTTTTACATGAATTCTGTGACAATCAACAGACAAGGGAAAGTGATATTCCTGATATTACATAAAGTAACAGTCCTTTGCTTTACCTGCAACGTGATTTTTTCTCTGCGTAGGCAATTATGTCTAGAAAAGTCTCACATCTTTGTAAGAAAAGCCTAGACGAATGCTTGCAGACCTGAACCTGAACATTGTGTTCATTTTGTTTTTTTTAAATCAACTACACGTAATGCAGTTGATTTAATGACAAATATCACTGTTAAAATGTGATCTTCTAATAAAAACACATTTTTTTCTATTTGGCTACAGTGACTGTAGTGTAATAAATTACCATAAACGTTACATATCTTAGCTCAGGATCAGCAAATTTTACTAAATTTGCATTATGGCGGGGTGGGGTAGTGTTACATACAGCCTATATGACTTATGAGTCAAAAGATTAAAACCAGCATGTGGCTGAAATTGTAAATTTTTATCATGTCATGCTATTTATTTCATGTGAACTCAAAAAAGAACACACTGAAAGTTTCATAATTTACACTATCCACAAATAAATAAGTGCTATTTCTGTAAAGTCCAGACCGCAGAAGGGACATATCCTTTTTATCCGGAATGCTCCATTATATACCATGACTTTCATAGAAAGTTGTTTTTATGATGAGTGAGACCGCAGAAACATGTCACAGCTCAAATATTTCATCTTCCTGGTCTCTCAGGTGCTTGGTGAGTTTGGTGATAGTGAGGGGAACTGCTGCATCTGCTGCCTGCTGCTGCGGCATTCTGGAAGATGAAATGACACTCTGCGACCTTTTAAGAGGCTGCCAGCCTGATGTCCTGCTGGTGCAAGCTGCTTCTAGGGCTGCAACTCTGAAATTAACAGGTGGAAAAATACAATAAGTCTAGACTTATATGACTAATATGATCCTTTAACAACAATGAAAGAAAGTTGCCTGTGTGACCTGTAATAAGATCAAACCAACCTCTTACAAATTATATTCACATACAACGGCAACATTATAAGTCAAAGCAGAATGTAACTGCAACAGGGATGACGGCTGGGTGGCTTTAAGACCCGTGTTTGTGTACCATCTGCTAACCGACAGGTCAGCATCACAATCTGACTGTGACCACAGTATTTTCCATACTTAAATAAATAATATGAACCAATCTGAGCACACAAAATAGCCAATATGTTGTCAATGAAGAGACGGTGATCAATATGCATTTCAAAAAAATAAAACTAAACTTACGTAGCTCAAAATCATATTTCAATTATGTGTCTGTGAAGCAGACTGCATGTATGTGCTTTGAAATTTTATTTTCAAATAAGGCCACAAGATGGCAGAGTGAATCGGAAGCTAGGAAGCCTGAAACATGATGGAAGACTCCTTCACACCAATTCTGTGAAGACAAGTGAGATTCGTACCTTTTCTCTGCTTCTTGGCATCCTTTCAAAGCAGCCTGCTTGGACTGGCAAATCAAGTCATCTAGCCTTTTCAAAAAATCCAGTGGTGTAAGGTCTGACACAATTTCCTTGTTATCATACTTCTCAGGGAAACAGCCCGTAAGACCATTCTGAGCAGAGGCACAGCCAGCCTTGTCTTTTTTAGTGTCATCGTCAGTCAAATCCATCCCATTACTGCAGCTATCAAAATCTGATAGCACAGGGATTAACAAGGATGACTTCAAGAATATTGAGTCACTGGTGTACAGCCTGTTTGCTCGTTTGATTTGTTCCATCTGTAAGACAGAATTACTTTATTAGACCTAACTTAACTCTTGAAGGTTTTTAAGATTAAGGTTAGTGTTAACACAACACATAATCTACAAGTTTGTAGATCACAATATTACACAATAACATAAATTACAACAACGATAACACTTACAAATCTAAAATAAACACAACATTAACAATGGAAAAATTACTTAAAATACTTTTAATTCTACTAATTATTATAAGAACATTAGAAAATAAATGCAAATTGGCACCAACTGAAAGACACAACTTGTCAAGACAAAGACACAGCCGCACAAACATCATTAATACATTTAAATATAATTTTTAAAAACAATATCTAAGTAACCTTACATTAAGTATGGAAAAACACATTTGCAATATAAACTAATTTTCAATTATTATTTTTCTTGTATAAGCTCATGAAACTTAAGTAGATTTTATTACAAAGTTAACAGTTAAATGTCAAGCGGTTCATACTTACAGAAACTCCATATTTCAGGGCCAGGCCTTGCAGTGTCTCCCCTGGCTGAAGTTCGTGTTCAATGCGTCTCTGTCGAACCGCTGAGAGCGGGGACCGGACCAGACTGCCGTAAGACTTGGAGCGGCTACCGCGGAGAACGCCGTTCTCCCCGGCTGGTGGAGTTGTTCGGTCCCCTGACATGGTCATGAACCACTCGGCTAGCGTGAATTTGGTAACCGTCCAAAACGTTGGTAGAGTAACCGGTTACGAGCAAACTTTGTGTTGATAATAAAGTGCATCATATTTTTTGTGTTAAAATTTATAAAGTTAGCAGCTAAGTTAGCCTGCTAGCTAGGCTGTCAACGGGATTAACGTTAACCGTAATTTAAACCGTCAAACTATGAATATATGTTGCTAACCATAAATTGTGACACTGAAAACACCTTACTTAACAATGAGCGTAAACCTACCTTAATGTTTCCTCTAAAACAAACGCCTGAAATGTCGTCAAAAAAAGTTGTGAGCTCACATGTTTAGTTTTCATGCCTCCCACCGTCAGCTGTCTAAACCCATTAGTTGCTATGACTGCCGTGTTGAGTTGTCCCATGAGTCGTCACGAGTGCTGCGTTCACAAAGACAGGAAATACCGAATGATTGAAAAGCTGTATATAAACTACAGCCTGTGATTTGAAACAGCTATACAGCCGTTGAACATTTTCGCTCATTTGTGTGTCATGGCTGTTTAACAATTGTGTGGACAAAATATTTGAGAATTTATCGACTAGTCTATTATTTACAAACAACCCTAAATGCTAGGGTGAACGTTACGTTATCGCGAAAACTCATATTTCCTAGTTGCCCGTTTGACTGGAAACACAACATTGTTAGCACGAATTAGCTTAGCGTTATCGTGAAATAGTGTTGCTAGTTGGCTAAGTACTAACTTGTGCTTTCAGATTATCAACCACACTGATTAACTATGTCTTTTAAAAGAGAAGGTGATGACAAGAGTCAGATTAACATCCTGAAGGTAACATTTTTACTAAAGCGGAAGAAACTTTAGTTGGGATGATACACATTGTTTTGGTTAGCATAATGCTAGCTAGTATCAAGTCCACTGCTGCTGGTCAACGTTGTTGTATTGTGTTTCAGAAACGGCGTGTAGCAGATCTTCTCTCTAATTTTATACCAGAAGATGAAGCGGCTCTAATGAAAAACGGAAGGTGAAATGAAGTTTAGGTGTTTTGGAGGAAAATCTCCTGTAACTCAGTGGTGTTACACTGTGTCGCCCAATAATATCTGAGGTTTTAAATGCATCCTGTTTTTGCTTTGGTTTAGATACACCTGCCTTGTCTGCTCTTATCGTCCTGTGTTTGATACAGTTGATATGCTGACAGTCCACAGAAAGGGAAAAAGGCATCTAAATGGTGAGACATTTAAGAGCTGTTAATATTAAGGATTAATATTCATTTACTTTGAACATGATTATCCACCTCAGTTTCTTGTAGACGATCTAAGTAATCTGCTATATGGGAATAAGAAACATAACCAACAAACATGATTCAATTGGTTTAAGGACTGGGCATAATGGATGAAATCCTCTTCCTCAGTATATTTCATTTTATCACTATGGTGTAAATTCCTTTGGAAATGCGATCAGTTGAGAAATAGTCTAACATATCTGATTTAAAATAATTCAGCAAATATTTTAATAACGTGAAAATACTGTAGAAGTCAGTTTATCATGATGATGCAAAATTATGCAAAATCCCATTATTTCCATACAGAAGTCCTGCTCATTAATTTCTAGTATTGGCATATGTGAGTGGTAAATACCTTTACCTATAAGATATATATATGTGTATATATATATATATATATATATATAATAATAATGAAACATGATGGAAGAATAATATAATATAATAATAATAATAATTGTATTATTATTATTATTATATTTAAATGTTATAACTGTAGTGACCTAGTGTAAATAGTGGATATTAAATATTGTCTTGTTATTGTCTTCAGGATTAAAAGCATTTTATGGCAAGAAGGCCCAGCTTAAAAATGAAATGATAAAAAAACATCATGAAAACTACGTCCAAGCTGAAGACAGCAGACAGGTTGGTAATAGGAGCAGGTAATAAGTGTATTTGCTCTGACAAGTTGTGGTTTAGTTGACTCCCTAAGCAAACCTTTCAGAATGTCTTAGTGGACACCACAAACATCACATGTGACTCAGTCTGTATACTCTGTAGACACAAAGTCAAGAAGTAACATGAGCCGAATCGTTTTAGTCTTTCTTTAACTAACTGAGACTGTTGATCCAGGTTGTTGTTGTCTGGTGTTAAAGACATTCTGTGGCATCTCTCTAGCTGACGCATAACTTTGACAAATTACATCCTGCCGGCCATTAAATTTGTCTCCTGTAGAACACATATACTTTTCAGCCACAACATTAAATCCATCAGGTGGTTTTAATGTTGTGCTAGCAAGGTAAAAATATAACCTTTTCTATGATTGAAGGGTGTAATGATTAGATTTTTTTCTGTGCATGTAAATGGTCCCCCTGCTTCTTTCAAACTGAGTTGTGTAACCACAGAGCAGTCACAGTGCCCGTGCCCACTACAACATTAACGCCACCAGGTGGTGTAAACTACATTTCACAGAGCATTGGGAAGAAGTGACAGCTGGGAGACCTTCTACCTGAACTAAAGTCCACATAAGACATGTAAATGTCATGTGTAATTATGTTGTGATTTCAGGAGCCCTCCAGTTCAGCTCCTTTACTGACACAAACGCGGCAGCTTACACATCATGCTCTTTTGAAGACTGTACCATATAATAGTTGCCACAGAAAAACAAGGTGAGTGTCATGGCTCCATAAACATTTAAAATGCCAGGTAAAATATTAGAGGAAAGATAACTAAACATGAATCTGTCATATTTAAGCACAAAATCAGAAAAAGGATCACTGAAAATCGGCTCAGATCGTCATACAAAGTGTGTACGACCAAGCAGTTCTAGTGGCCTTACAGCAGGTAAAGTGTGTCACTGGAAATCTTTAATTTTTACATTTAGAGTGCATAAAACCTGATTAAAAACTGGATATGTGTTTTTTTTCTACTGCAGCCAATGAAGAGTCCAATATAATAGAAGGGATTCAAGAATTTCAGTCTGCAGTGAAAGAAGAGGCAGCAGCTACAACAGCCCAGAGGAGGAGAGAGCTGGAGCACTACCTCAAACTGAAAAGGTTTTTAACTGTCATGTTTAACATACACGTGCATAGTTACAATCACATGTAACTTCGCTGTTGTTTGATGCCTAAGTGCAATTCACTGTCAGTGTTGTAATTCCCTTACATGCTGCTTTCTCTTTCTTTAAGCGATGGGTGGATAAAAGACCGCAGTGGCCAGTGGATTAGAGACGAGAATGTGGAGTTTGATTCAGATGAAGAGGAGCCCCATTCGCTCCACCCCCAAACTGCAAGTCAATGAGACGACTAAGATCTGTGGGAAAGCACAAATGAACTGGTACACATTGGTAGATTGTGAACCAGCTGGGGCTCCGTGTTTAAGAACTTTGTTAACTTATCTCAACCGTCAACCTTTCATTAAGTAGATTCTGATTTCTATAGAACGTGAATACATTACGACAACAAATGTAAAAAAAACAGTGTAGACATATTGAAACAAATAATTACAATTGTAGTTACTAGAAGGTAAATTAAGTTAGACTAACGTAGAGGTTTGTCTGACTACATGTGTTTTTTGCTCTGTCCGTCTGCATTTGAGTTATGTCACCATGCTCCCAGCCATCAGAATTTTACTTAGTGAGGGCAGTTTTATTAATACTGAATAAAAATGGGTCATACTGGACTGTTTTCTGAGTTGGTCCCCTAACACCACAGATTCAACATTAAGGAAAAATGTTGAAAAGTTAGTCATCATTGAAGTGTCTTCTTACAGACTAGATTTCAACATCACTTTGCCTTTTAACTAAGCATCAGTTGTCACAGAAATGACTGAGACTAGTTTCATAAGCCTTTATTGTCCTATCAGTTCAGTCACCTCTGTTACGTAGGAGTCTGTCCTCCTAACTGTACATCAACAGACGGGCAGTGTTGGTGATAATCTGGTTGGAGAAACCATTGAGTGAACACTCAGCACAGGTGGTGTAAATTGGATAACAGCATCAGGGTCACTGGGAAGACGCCTAAGGATGTAACACGGGTTAGTTTCCGAAGACAATGCTAATATGTGTCTTTGATAGAGTGGTGGTCTGTGTATAACCACTGCATGGGGGAAGGCCGGTAATGCATAGAGGATCTTTTCGCTCTCATCGTGGAGACTTGGCAGCATGAAATATAAACACCTGTTCAGTGTTTTACAGACAAATGTGTCCATTTAAATTCTGATGACATGCGATCTGCCCTTTGCGTGTTACAACCTGCAAAGAGCTTAGACCTCAGTGTGGTGAATACATCTGTGACACCATGCATGGCACACTGCATTACCCTCAAAAAATACTGTGTGTTTTACTGAAACAACAATCAAAGGGCAGAGAAGCTCATAAGATTGCAACAAGCCACCCGACTTTAAATCATTTTAAGATGCCAAATGTCAGCCGAGCCTGAATGCCTCTAAATGTGAGTTTTCAGCCTATTAATTGCGGTCATGTCAAACTTGACATTAAATCTGTGCGTTTTAAAGAAATGAAGAATAAGTTAAAGTATGACAAGGGGGGACGGGGCTGAGGAACTCGAGCAATGCTGTCAAAATCCTGAGAGGTTAACAGCTGTTTCTGTTCATAAATCTCAGTGGGTGCACATGGCTGCAGCCCTCTTAGAGCTGCTTCTTAAATTTGGACTAAGGTAACTTAAGCCTGCTGGACTAGGTTACATTTCCAGTCAAGGTTCGGGGGGGGAGGTGGTAAAAATAACTGAGGTGCTTGGGGGAAGTCAGAGGATCTGGTAGCTCAATGGGTTAGGCGTCAGACTGGGATGCAGTAGGTCGCAGGTTCGAAACCCCTGACTTAGTCTATCCCCCACCAGGTGTGTCCCTGAGCCAGACACTTACCGCTAGCTCCCTGTAAGTCGCTTTGGATAAAAGTGTCTGTCAAGTAAAGTAAAGGTTCAGCAGAGACTTTAAAAGGTTAACCTCCTGTGATTCTTTACAACAAGGGTTTATCTTTAAAAAGTTCACCTCAAAAAGAGCTGTCAGATTGAGTGTTTTTGGAGAGTTGCCGCACACGCCAGGTAATATCAGGCCAATAACGCTGCAGCATTATCAATCTGAATTAATAGTCGGACATTGGGATTCTATTTGTACAGACAGGAGCTTTGTGGAAATGAGCTCTTTCAGCTTCTCTCTGGAATCTAGCTTCAGTTGTAGATACTGAAATGTACTGCCTGGATGCTTTTTCGTCAGTATATATTCCTACTCATAAATCCAATATAAAAATGTCGTAGAAACCATTTGAAAACAGACAAATTGAACTTTTATGGAAAATAGATGAATATATATTTTTATTTAAAGTATTTACAGATTTCTTTCCCACAGGTAGCACCACATTGAAAAGGTTTTCGGGAATGAAATGAATTAACCTTTTGCTTGGGACGATGTTGCCAATGTTCAAACTAAATGTACAAAAAAAAAGACACTTCACATTTTGACGTTGTGACCTATACATGACTTTATGATGAAATGAGCAGTCTACAAACAGCTGGCTGTGTGAAATGAAATGAAATGGTTGGACATGGATGTTGTGTTAGAGCCTTCACGCTGAGCCAACTTCGTTCATTGAGCTCTGGTGCACGACACGGAAACAGCTGGCGCGGGGTGAGTCGGTGGCACTCTTCGCAGGCTCTTAGGGGCACGGGTGGCTCTTCTCTTTTTGCTCCTTGTTGCTCTCATCTCAATCTCTGCTGGCGAACTGCAACAAGAAAAAAAGACGAGGAACACAACCGTAACCTAACCGTGGGACATGAAACTAACGCTGCAGTAGGATCAGCTGCACATTTAGAAGCATGCGGCCCGAGAGCTTCTCACTCATGTCGTTGTTCCGCGTGATGGCCATGGCAGCTCTGGCGCGGGGACCCTGCTGGGTGAAGTGGTAGCCGAACTTGAGGATGCTGGAGTTGTTCTCCAACATGGAGGCGATCTCCATTTCAACTGAGTCACCCAACTTCTGCCTCTGTTCCGGAGAGAGCATGTCTCAACTAATCTGACAGAATTCAACAGAACCTACATTGTTGTGAATAACACTAACTTTCTATAGTAATGTGTAATGTAAAGTGCCTAAACTCCTATCCCGTGATATTTGTGGAGTGAATACTACTTCTACTACTACTACTACTCTAACTCTTGTGTTTCAGACCTGGTTGTCGATCTTGAGCTCCACCAGTGTGGCGTTATTGGCCATAGCTTTGATGATCGCCATCATGCCATCCGAAGTAATGAAGTTGGACTCGATATTAAGACTCTGCAAGCTGGTGTTCTCTTGCAGCATCTCAGCACATGCCTGAAACGGCCGATTTATTTTTTTACTCGTGTCCACTTTTTAAACACAAACATTTTTACAGGTTGCTGGTTCAGTCATACACAAAATATCTCTATAGTCACCTCTGCAATGTAATGGTAATGCATGACGCACATAAATCACAGAGCAGCAGAAAATATCTTTTTGCAAGAATGAAACAAAATACTTATGCTTTTTATACAGTACAAAAACCAACATTACAGTATTTATTGTGCATCCAAAGCAACAGTGAACTCACATAGGCCACAGGGTCATTGCTGCGGGTCGCTGCAATGCTGAGATACTCCACATGAGAGTTTCCCTTCATCACCTCAAAGATCTCTTTCAGAGCAGGGATGGGAATGTCCTGCAGGAAAGTCACAGACGATAAAGGTCTGTTCAGTACACTGATCAACACATTCAATGATTTGAGTCCAACTCTTGAACAATATAGACAATCACAGCACGGTCGGTGTCCCTTTGAGCTGACCTTGATGTTGTTGAGGTTGACTTCTGTCAGGCTGCTGTCGTTGCTGTGGATTCTCTCCAGGGTCTCCTCCACGTTGGTGGGGTTGGGTGGCTCATCGGGAAAGATCTTGAATGGGTCTCCTTTCACTACACCTGGAGGCACAGACATATGTGTTACGATCACATACTGTAGTAGACATCTGATATGATTAAAATGTCTGATTAAAAAGAGAAATAAACAAAAAGTAACATATTCAACAATTTACTTTAAAACATATCAATGACAACTGCAATGTGCTGCACATACTGTTGATGCCCTCTTTGTTGGCGATCGTTCCTGTGGTGCCAAGTGCATCGTAGTACTGCTTATTGCTCATCAGCGTGTACATTCCAAGGATAGCTACAAGTACAGGAAAACAATTACTAAGACACATGACAGGGCGGATAAAAATATCTCTGTAGTTTCTGTTTTGTCCCACATATCCCAACTGACCCGTCGAGACAAACTCATGCACAGCATGTTGCTGCATTGGCAAACAGAACACTTCTGATTTGGATCCAGGAGACCCCGTTAGAAATTCCATCTCCATGCACATGGCCCTACTCTGAGTCTGCTTGGTGAGAAAAGGATATTGTTTTCTGAACTCAGCGTAAAGCTCAGTCACTGGTTGTAATGTAATGTACACATATTGTTATTGTTCCCCTGTTGTTACCGTTTTTGACCAGAAGGTGGGAGACCACCGCATGGTGTCACAAGCCAGCTGCTGTGACAACAACCCCCTCTACACCAACTTCACTCCTCCCTCCCACCCACCAGACTCTAGCAGTGATGTGGGGAGCCATGGGAAGGGCCTCGTGAGGGAAGGGAGGTCACAGAGACAGCTGCTTGTTCAGAGGAGACGGGGACCGTAACCTGCCGTAAACACTCTCACGTCATCCAGTTTGGCCCCCAGAAAAACCCACAGAAGCTTTACAGCACAAACTAGACTTCAGTTAACTTCAAAGCTCGGTAAAGCAACATGTTAATATCATCAATTAAAAGTGAAAATGACGTTATCAGGATTTGTTGGCTGAGTCTCTCACTGAGCTCATGAAGTGTATTGGTCAGGCTGCTCACCCCTTTTTAGTCTGTTTGCCAAAAAGCCCAAACAAGACTGACAGAGGCTAACTGAGGTTTAATCCTCATCTGGACTCTGTCCAGAGTAAAAACGGACGTCTCTCTCTGGCAGCCTGACTGAGTTCTGCCTTTCCGGATGCATGCAGGCCAGTTTGGCCCGTCACAGAAGATCACACTCAATAGAGCAAACAGGATTTATGGCTTAATTATTTCCTCATTTAAAATGTTGTTTTGAAAAATGTACAGTAATTTACATAAATTAGGTGTTTAATATGCAAATGGAATATGAGCCAGTTAAAGTGCAAGTAATTTCCCTTTAAGTCTACTCAAGTAAAAGTACATGCACCAAATCTTACCTAAAGTACCAAAGTACTCCAAAACATAAATGTAGAAATTTTGTCCGGAAATTCTCAAAGGAGAAACAGAACTGATTTTAACTTTTTTAACCAAAGAGTTGTAACTGATGTAGTGGAGTAAAAGTTTTCCTCTGGTTTGTGGTGGAGTAAAAGTAAAAGCAACTGCAGTAAAGTAGCTTGTACAGGACTTGAGTAAATGTACTTAATTACTTAGTACCTTTGCAAATAACTAATGGGGTTCAATGAAGGTCTAATTATCCACTGTCCAGTCATCAACTAGCAACCAGAACTTGAGGGCAGTCCTGACAAGTGTGGATGCTCAAGTCATGTCTTTCTTTAATCTTTTCAACATCATAAACAAGACAGAAACCCCCCTCTCTTGTGTTCCATATGCTTAAAAGCACCAAATTAGACAAGATGGCGCCGGTGTGTGTGGCTGCTCGTCTGTCTCTGTCAAGTTTGCTTCTGTTCATAGTAATTCTGACTTGTGTCAT
>JAUMTR010000008.1:1500582-1516272 GCA_032270685.1 Microctenopoma stevenorrisi | reverse complement strand
AACATAGCTCTGAGGATCACTAGACCACGCAAGCCCTTCTGCCACGTCAAGGCCTCGATCCCAGAAGGGATATAAGACTTAATTTGGATGATAATTCCTGCACTTTCTGCTGTAACGATATAAAGACAATAGAATTCTTTTTCTGCGTCTACTTTCTGGGATTCGAGGACGTTTGGTGTTCCTGTGGCAAAACATCTGGTCAATAAGCAGAGAGGACGTTGTCACGTGTTGATTTGTGTAAAGACGTGATGATGAATGACAGCACTTAACGCCTGCCCACCCTTCGGCTCCCAGTGCCCACCACCGCTAAACCTTTTTTTTATTTTTATTTTTTTATATATGCTTATTTAGGTTTTGTTATTATCTAGGGAATCTATATCTATCTGTCTATGAAACCGAATGAAACAAATTAACTAGTAAAACTTCAAGCATGTTTAAATGACATAGAGGCCTGGATGTCCTGTAACTTTCTACTTCTTAATTCAGACAAGACTGAAGTTATTATACTTGGTCCCAAAGCTCTGACAGACAAGCTATCCAAGCTATCAAATTGCCACCTTAGCTGATATTGCACTGGCCTCAAATAAAACTGTGAGGAATCTTGGTATTATATTTGATCAATATATCTCTTTTAACCATTAGATAAAAGAAATCTCCAGAACTGACTTCTTCCACCTCAGGAATATTTCTAAGATTAGGAGCATCCTGTCTCAGAGTGATGCTGAGAAACTAGTCCATGCTTTTGTAACTAGCCTGGACTACGGTAAGTCATTACTGATAGGATGTCCCAGTAACTCATTAAAAAGCCTCCAGTTAATCCAGAATGCTGCAGCATTTGATGAAAGTTGGATAGCTTAATAGATATGCCACCAAGTTAATTAAATATCAGTGATGTTAGACAAAGCTGACCTCATTGTTATTTCTCAAGAAAGACTGAAGCCATTTAATTTTCTACATTCATTTTTTCTCATTTTCTATTTTTAATATTTCAAAATCAATTGCCTTTATGCCCCCTTCCTTATAACTTTTGAGCAGATCACCTTTTCTAATGTAATGTTTTCTGTTCTTCCAAAGCAAATCAAAATTTTGTTTATTTATTTCTGTCACAAGTTTAGTGGACAGAGCTAAAGACTAAGCTGGGTTTATACATCTGGATATTGATTCAATATTTGTTAGTAGTGGTCTTCCAAATGTAGCCATATCCCTTAGTACCACTTTGAATTTAAGGATTTTCTTTTCAGGTGTAATCCTGAAGCCTCAGAGAAAGCCTTTATTAATTTCAAAGCAGTTGAAATATGGATTTTGGTCTTTAAAAATAATGTTGTATCGTCAGCTAGTTGACTTATTAATATTTTCTGTACATTCATTTTGCAAGTAATTCAGTCACTGTTCTAAACAGAAGGGATGAGAGGCTACAACCTTGTCTTATCCTTTGTTTTATATTGAATCTGCAACCCGTCGAAAAACGCTGAACTATAATAAACTTCCTGATTATTTGCATTTACAGAAACTTGCAGCTTTTTAAAATGTTTATATTTATTTTTAAAGGAAAAAATTAATACATCTATATGAATGTAGCAGAGTTCTGCTGCCCACTAGAGGCAAAATAATCAATTGACAGTAGGTTCAGGCTGAAGAGTTAAAGGTTGAAGGTAACTCATGCATGATACACATTTAATCTTAAATACAAAGGTGATTTTTTTTATTCTTGCCAACGTTGTTTCTCTGCAGATATCTAAAGATTCTGAAGTGAATTTATGTTAACCTTTTAATACTGTTGATCTATATTATCATACAGCCATATGTTAACAATTTACCATGTAGTGATTATTGTTTTCCTTATGTCCTCCTCTCAGCCATGGAATTACAGCCCCTGTGCAAACTGTTGGCCTTTGATCACCATTCTGAGAGGCAGCAAGGTTACCCTGTGAATGCATGTATGGGGAGATGGCACTTTCTGTATCTTGTTTTGACTATAAATGTGTGTGTGTGTGTGTGTGTGTGTGTGTGTGTGTGTGTGTGTGTGTGTGTGTGTGTGTGACCAAGCTGCCTGCGAGCAGACACTGATAGACCTTACTGCTGTATGCTTGTGTGCTCCCTTGCCGGCAAGAATAAACTAAGACCTATGAAATTCAGATGATGATCTACAGTGAATTTAGTACATTTCTCCACCAAAGCTAAAATGAAAGTGACAGTGGTGCCATAAAAACCTGAGCCAGAATTTTTCCTCTTAGTCTTGCCAGCTTAGCCAATGACTTTAACTAAAGGTGTTTAAGACAGATTTTAGCTGCACCATACAAACTAATGCAAGACACTTGTCTTTATAATGGTTGAGATGAAGACAGAAATTGTTTATATTCTGACATTACTTACCGTAACCCTTGCAATCTGTGATCACGTGACAATAAATTTCCCTCGAGGGAAAGTTACGGACATCTTCATTTTAGCAAATTTCCAATAAAATGCTAAGAAGGGATTTTCATCTGGTGGTTTGGCCCCTAGATTTCTACTCATGATCTACTCACGTTTTTATCGATTGGTGGATTGTGGTACCTTCCACAGATCTTTCAATGCATCTGTCATCATTTGTCCTTGGTGTATTTTGCAGTGACAACAAGTGAGTTCTTTCATTTTCGAGACATAACTAATTGTTTTATTGGATGTGCCAGTGTTTGTGTATTATTTTACTTGTCTTTGCATAACAATCCACCAGAGGGCAGACAGTGAACCACGGCTAACTATGGCTCTTATGAAATCATTGCTGGAAACAAGAAACCCAGTATATTACTGTACAATGCCCTCCAGTGTTTGGTACTTGGACCTGAGCCTAAGGGCTGCAGGAGCGAAATGTGCAAGACATACAAGCAAGCAAGGACATTATTCAATTAATACATACATTTAATAATGATAGTTTGTTGAAATTATAATTTAATCACTGGGTGTAATACTGGTTTCAGGTGAAGTATATAATTTCAATTGCATATAAGTGGCAGATGTCTATTAAGTTAATTAGAAATGGTGATGCTTTAAAAATTTAATTCCTTGGATTAATCACAGGAATTCCAATAATCTCTTTCACAAGTTACATAGTCTGCATGCATGTCGTTGTATACTGTTCACACCATGGAGATGTCAGTGACAACAAACAAAGGCGTCTTCAGCTTTTGTTTATTTTTGTTTCATACTATGCATCATCCAACATAAATCTGAATTTAAAAAGACACAACTCCTTTTTTCATTTGTACAGTTTTATTTTTACACCAAATTTTCTAATGGAGATCGTTTCATTCCTCCAATCAGTTTCCTGATATGTCATCTTGCATTTTCAGCCTTTGCATTTGAATGAATGCACATTTTTTTAATGGATAAGTTAAGCTTAACATAAAAAGTATTTTTAATGTATGTTTTGAATAGTTTTCCTTACTTGCAGCAACTGAAATTTAATTGTTTTATTTTGAAGGCAATATAAACACAACAACAAACAGACAATTAAAGGGAAAAACAGTGAGTCTATTTCTCTCTATGTTTTTCATAGCAGGATATAAAAAAATAATGAAACAATAATAATAATCTACAATTAGATCTCAAAGTCTTTGAACTTTGTTATGATTAAAATTATTATAGTTTTACAGCACTGTAATCAAAGTATAAATCTAATCAAAGCAATGCGATTACATTTGTTTTTTTTTAAGCTCAGTGTCCTACTCTTACTTTCAGTCTATAATAATAATAGAACTAATGTATTTTTTTTTTAAATAATGTTATTTCCTCTGGGTTACAGTAGGTACGGAAGAACATGACCAATACACAGAAAATTTCCACATACTTTCACATCAATGGAGTTTTTAAACCTTGTGGGTTTGTGTGTATTTCCAGATAATGATAATGACGACATGCAGCGGGGGGGGGGGCTAATCTTAAATAGAAAAGAATGACCATGTTCTAAAGAGAGACAGAAGTTGAGAAGAATGCGGTTTGACCTACTCAAACTGGTCTAACTGCGTCAGAGATCACGAAACATTCGAGCAGCTGAACTGAAGTTTCTGTTTTGCGTAGTGTTAGTTCCTCTGACAACAAGCGTTAGAGCAATACTTCCGGCATTACTGCACATCACTAAAGATTAACCTTTATAACCAAAATAAAGGTCTAATACCTATAGTTTGGTCCACACACATACACACAATACACTTTCAGAGAAAAACAAAAAACTAAATGCCACACCCACACTCACACTTATGAAATCTGAGTACAGTCATGTTGTCATATTGAGATATCACTACTTTCTTTTGAAGAATTACTTCACAGGACAGATGTCGATGGCATGTCAGCATAAGTACATTACTTTAAATTTGAATTTGAGTGAGATTTGTGGGGCTCTCCCATTTTTACAGGAAACTCACAGGGCACTCCCCTCCTACCAGAGAGTCTCTTGGGATATAACAAAACCCAGTTTCTGCTTCCCTTTTTTTAGCAAATACAAATACCACAGTACAGTTCTGCTTCTCTTTCAATAATTTAAAGCGACACCATACAGGAAACCCAATAAGACAAATATCTGGTTCCTCTTCTGGAAAGTTCATTATTGTTGTTTCTTTTTCCACCACTAGGGGGCAGGCTCTGAAGTTCCATCCGCACAGAAAAGGTTTTTGTTTGCACAATTGAAGACATCCTCTGACTTCCTTCTTTTTGTGCGTCTGAGTGTGTGCTACGTGTGCAGCGTGATGAAGGCAGATGTTCCTTGAGCTGTGCTGATATAAAGCACAGGCCAGCATGTCCTGTGCCGACTTCATTTCATCTGATCTTTGTGTTTTCATCCTATTTAGGACCAAGCACAGAGTGAATATGAAACAAACCACATGAGAGACATTCCACTGTATGTACCAAGACTAATTCAACCACAAAACCTGTCCACACCTGCACTCTGTAGGCGTGTGTGTGTGTGAATGTGTCAGTGTTGTGACTCGTTCTATCCTACTGCTGCAGAGCTATGTGTGTGCTAAGGGCTCTGCTCACTTAGATGCCATAGAAATGTTGGCATGTAAATGCACGAGCAGCTCGAGTTTCAACAGTGAGGTGTGGTGCTGCTCTGTAATCCATTCACTTAGCTATAAACCAATCAGGTTAAACGCGAACGTGGCAAAAGAATGTAGCAGAGGTAATAAGATGAACAGATACTGTATAACGACTAGGTGCGGCTGCTGCAGGTAGAACATATGTCTGATACCGTCGGTCAAAGGATAGTGTTAGTGACATCTACGCTGTATGGACGTTTCAAATGACCTTAGACCTTTATATAGCAATATTTTTATATGACCTTAAGATAAAATATCTTCATGTGAACTACAGCTTTTACCATCCTGATTTAGTTTTTTAGGCTTTTTACTAAATAGAGGAGCACTAGTAAATAATGCTGCAATATTACTGCTGGATATTTCTGACAGGAATTGGAGGAGAGTAAAACAACTCCTGCTCAAAGTGGCCATAATCAATGTTTTTATAATAACAGAGTATCAGGTGACGTTATGAAGGGGGTGCTTGTAGGGATGTCACCTCAGAGGACTAGAAACTGAAACTGCAGCTCTCCTTGGCTTCACAGAGCTTCATGGCGACTTTCAGCTTGTTTGTTTAGGTGCCTGCCTGCTCAGACTGCCCCTGCCTGCTCAGCGTCATACAGCCAGTTAACAGCCAACTGATTGAATAAGTGGAACATGTAGCAGCAAAAATGAGTTGGTGGAGACCAAAAACAGAGCCAAAATCGAATTTATTCGTTAGATTAACCGGATGGTTAAATAGAAATAAGCAAGTATATTGTTGCTTTTTCGGGAGTTAAGTGGTTAGTGGTCAGCTAAACAAATTTTAAATAAAAGTTGGTTGAATATGTGGGTGGTGGATTTAAAATAGGTGCAATGGCTACAAAATGGCCAAATAAATATGGTAGTGAGTCCATATTCAACAAATGGACCCATGTATGCGACTCCACGTGAATGCTAATGCTGCACTGTACGATCTGTTCCGTTGCAGTAGCTATTTTAATGTATGTTAGTATATATGTAAACTGTAGTGGCCTGGAAAATTGTTTAAACGCTCGAGTGCAGTTAAAGAACCTGAAATGTAACACCCGTATACACAGTATATTCAGTTCACTATTTAGTTGTAAGGATCGACAAAGTTCAGGAGCCAGGAATAGAGCAGCATTGTTGCAGTGACTCTTCACCCTGTTTTGATCTTGTTGGCTGAGAGTCGCTGTCTGACACATCACTTCCAAATCTCACATAAGCATCCGTTTGTGTGGGGATCTGGTGCTGGTGAAGGCCAGAGAACATGAATCACAAAGTAATGTCTGACTGTAGGGTTTTGGGTCATTTCAGTGAATCAGTGAAGTTCTCAGACGTTTGGTCAGAAGGAAAAAATTTGAGGCATTACCTAAGCACCTGTAAACACCTGAGTGGCTCCTCCAGTGAGGGTGTGGGCCTTCAGTGTAAATGAGAACACTCTGGATTAGATGATATGATCTCTGACATGTTGAGACGTGGTCCTGATGATGTCCCACATAACTACCACCTGTATATTACTGCATTACTAGCTGCTTGTGGGGTGTGTGAGACTGAAGATGATGTCATCTGGTGGAATTACGTGCAAGTATGTTTATTGATCCAGATGTTTCGACATTCTCCTGTTTGATAAATATTGTTTTTGCATTGAGTGGTATTGTTTTGACAAAGCACTAACACAATATAGCATGTCACCATAACTTTATCTATGGCTACAAGAACAAAAACCACATAACAGTTCTTCCATTTTGTTTAAATTCACTAACAACTTAATGGAGCAATGTAAATGCCTGTCAACCAGCGTTAACAAATTCCAAATCCCAAGAAGCTGGTTTTTTTTTTATTGTTTTGTTGAAATAAACGCTAAGAAAAAAATGCTGGTGCTCCAGCTGCCTCACCTATTCACTAAAGACAACAGTAATTACTATTTTGAGACTCCAATCCTCAGAAATCCTGCATTGTTTTGTGTTAAACAAAGCTTTAAAAGAGATGTCTACTGAGAACTGGCCAGCAGGCTACAAAAGCAGTCTTAACCAACAGGGGCGGTTTGTGGTGGTCGCAGGCACCACTCGTTTGTGTCATGCACACACCTCAGGGAGTTCACATGACGTCATCACCTGAAGGTTAATCCATTCATTTTTGCAAACTCAGACTCTGCAGCGTGGACGCACGCATTTCATACAGGCTCTACGCATGCGCGCAACAAAACGTGATTGCAATTCCTGTAAGTAGAAGTAGAAGAAGCACTTCTTTGTTTGCTGTATTTCCCTGAACACAACTAAAGGAATAAAACATCACGTGTAGCTGTTTTACAAGGGCAGAATATATTTTGGCTGCACGTGTTAATTCGTCCTGACTCTGTGTTCATAATTTTGTTTCCCAGAAAGTATGAATTGGATTTTACTCTTACACAATGCAAGTGTTTTTAAATAACCTAATTTATAAAGGCTAGTTGTATGTATGCAGTAATGCATTTAAGCATAAAATTAGAGACAGGTGAGGTCAGTAATACTGGACACACACGCTTCTATTCATACAGTCAGGGACACATACATGCATACATTCCACACACCACAAATCATGATGGCAACCTCTGACAGTGAGCAACAGGCAGAAGAAGAGCTCTTTTGTCTGTTGTCTTTGGCTGATCAACATAAAAAAGCTGAAACAATGGGTAACTTTGATGCATGAAACAAAGGTTTGGTTTAACTTGTTTGGTCAACACGCAGCCAGGGGCTGCACACAAACATCCACCCATCACAAACAGTTTTTACAGTGCAAAAGGAAAATAGTTTAATTTTAAAAGTAACTGTAATGAACCACAGGGTAAGATTCTCTCTCACAGTATGGATGAGCACAGTTTCTAATTATGATAAGTTTGGATTTTAACTCAACAATTCCAGTGTATAATATTATTTGCAAGTATATATACGATAACCAATCAGAAAAAGGCAGGTAGGTGAACTGGATGATTCTATTGTAGCAACAGAAAGAGGCCTGATTCAAACAAAGAGAATGATTAAAGACAAGCAAGCCCAGTACACACACACACACACACAGCACAACTGACAAAAAACAAAGCCACATAATAGAAAAATTACACAATTGTCAAAAACACAAACTACTCTAAGGGACAATTTTCGATAAAGTTGAATGACCTGAAAGACTGAATGGAGCCAGACAGGGGAGGCATGCGTGGCGTTCACGGTCACATGGCGGATCACGTTTCCTTTGTCTCTGAACCCCACTGCCTGCTTTGTCTGAGCGAGGGGGGATCCAATTTCCACCCGTCTTTGATGTCTCCACCGCCCACGCTTCCACGCCTCCTCTCTCATTCCCCACCCTCCCCACTTCTCCTCCTCCACCCCTCATACTAAGCCACTCGCCCCCCCACGCAGCCAGAAACACACTCGCACTTGGTCTTGTCTCTAGCTGAGAGGAAACCTGACACATGGCTGCATCTGGAGCTCAGCATGTGGCCTTGAGCCAGAATACCTCATCGAATGACTGCGTGTGGAAGAGATGTACAGAATGATTCAGTATTCACCAGCCCACATCCATGGGTCGGTATTATTATTATCTCTTCACTAAACTTTTCCTCAGGGAGAAACAAAATATTTCAGATTCTCATGACGCCACCAGCTTTGTGTTCATGATACTATAAACTGACTTTAAATCATGCAAAACAGTATTTGTGTTAAAAATGATGCCGGTAAAATGACAATAGAACAAGAGCTCTGTTAGATGTTGACACTGGTGTGGATTACTGCTGATGCTAGATTGTTTCAATTAAAGTCCCTGCTTGTAAGCGACTTTCCACAAACACGAGGCAGTTTCTTTCGTTAGTCTTGATGCTCCCTGAAACCTGTCCTCTCAGATAACCATTGTCCACACTCAGCATTATTAAAACATCAGGGCCTGAGGTGGGAGTTAATGGGAAGTAGCCAGAGTAAAAGAAATAATCAATTAACATTTTCCCTTTGTTCTTTGTAGTCTTGGTGCTATAATAAATGGCGTTAACAGAGTGTGTCTGTTAACGCCATTTATTGATAATGGCGATAAGTGTGTCTTTATATGAAAGGTCAAAAGCAGCGCCCTACAATAACTCACAATGCAGAACTAGATCAGTCATACACAGTTATTTAGATCAGGGCTCAGATTTGGAGCAGAAGTGGTTGGTTTCAACTATTGCTGGATTTTATGTTGCATCTGAAATAAACACAGTTCTCTATATTTGTATTTTCATATAAGTAGAGGTGCATTAAAATCACATAGCTCTAACATGGCTGCTAAATACATTCATTAGGTCACTTTTATTATTCCACATTTCAAACCCAAAATATGAAAACTCAAAGACACAAGTGTTCAGTTCCCACGTCGCTGTATTTTTGCAAAGCATAATATTTACATCCAACATATGACCTAAATTTCCATATGGCCCCGGGGATAATCCATCTTAACGATCTCTAGGCGTCTCTGTCTAATTTATACAGCAAAACAACATGTGGTATGTAAAGCATCCCTATGATTACATTGTTGTGCAGGCTTCCACTGTCAAAGATAGTGGGGCCCCAACTTAGGTGGGGGTCCTCCAGCCAGACTGTGGAGGTCAGGGGCCTCTTCCCACACATAGCTGTTTCGCTATCGAAACAGCGTCCTTCCTGCAGCCAGGCTGATGTCAGGGTTGAGGAATGTGGAAAATAGAGCACACTGGGGGGCCTTGTTCTCCAACACTGAACAGTCCTTGGCAGGAATCCATAACAGATGCCACACGCAGCCTGAGATAGAACGAAGGGGGCAGGGAGAGTAAAGAGTACTGAGAACATGAAGGACAGAAAGAGAAAATGCACGTAAAGTCTGACGTGATATAGATGTTGTTTAACGAATGTTTTGAGGTGATAACATCTGAAATATATTCAAAACCAAACAGTATAACAACCAGAGATAAAGGTCTGGACAGTGACAAAAGCAAAAGTCACACCACAAACCATAATCTACTCTACAAACACACAAAATGAAAAAATTAAAAATCAGGGTCTGATTTTCTTAAATCCCACCACAGATGACAAGAAAAGTAGAACCAGAAAACTCAAGGTGACACAGAACCAAACTGGTCATAGCAGACACCAGTAAGAAGTTGGATTTAACAGATTTAAACAGCCATGGAAAAAATGCATCACTATGCTCTTAAGGGGGGAAGAAGTGGCGTATCCGACTTGGAGAACGTTACCACAGAAGACACCACGTGAAATATGACATCAGTGGGAAATATTATGCTTTGAATTAAAATGGTAATGATTTGTTAGTAATTATAACCATGACCAAGAAGCAAGATTTGATCTTGGAAAACTAACAACTAGCACAAATTCAACCGAGCCACAAACCTAAAAAAAAAATGTAACCAAGCTGTTCATGTGCCATGACATAATCAAGCCTGTGTCCTGTAAATTAGAGAAAGGAAAGGAGCCAATCAATTCATAATGAAAGAGAAAGTGCAGCTAAAAAGTGAAAGTAGAAAAATGTTTTTCAGCTATGTCAGTATGTAAGTAAAATCGTTCAGGAACGGAGTAAATGACAGAAAGATGACAGTATGTTTAGATTAGAGGTAGGGAATGACCTAACTACATAATACTCATAATAACAACATACATGTACTCATGCTTATTTTGATAAACCCTGGAGGTTTAGACAGTTGCCAATTTACTACAATTTAGAGGTCAATATTTACCCACATTTTACTCAACTACTGTGGTTCCTCAAACTGTGGTAGGAACACCTGAGAATGTTCAACAAAAAAATGAAATAATAACATTAAGGACATAATACAGGTAAACTGTTTCTGCTCACTGGACAGTGTCTGACCATTAGACTTTGATTTACTTTACATCTCGAGAAATCAAACATCAAAGACATCTAGAGGTTCAAACTCAGTGACATCACATCATGAAGAACCGAAACGCCACTCAAAACAAAATGTGTGAGCAAGATACGGTCAGTGTGATGACCAATAGCGAAGCAGAGTTTGAACCATGACACCTACCAACCAGAATAATACAAGCATAATGTTATGTCCTCAAATAGAACAAATACATGGGTGTTGTCTTATTTCATCTAATTAAACAGATTTACATCTCATGTTGTGTGGGACATAATGTTCAGATGAGTTCACCCTGATGAGACACACAGTCCTCACCCAGTCTGACGTCTGTGATGCATAGTTACTGCATTCCAAACCGAACTGCAAACTTAGATGTGATATCAGTGTTGACATTTTGTTAAGACAGTCTTTTTTATATGTTAAAAAAAAGACTATACCTTATAAATACTGTTCATGGAAACAAAATTTGGGGGGGAGGATGCCTGTGGAATGAAGAAGAAGTGTATTGGTACAGATTTTTAAGAACAAGGGTGATGTGCAGAACTACAGAGCGATAAAGTTGATTTTGTCAAACCATGAAGTCGTGGGAAAGAGTTGTTGAAGTTAGAAGAGAAGTGACGATCAAGCACTGTGGCTGAGGAAGAGCGGCACAGATACAATGTTTGCCCTTAAAGTGCTGATGGAGAGGTAGAGAGAAGTCAGGAGTGGCAGGAGTCGGGAGAGAAGTATGTGAGGATGGTGCAGGACATGTATGAGGACAGTAAAACAGAGATGAGATGTTCGGTAACGGTAGGAGTACGTCAGGTATCTTCTTGTTTGCAGTGGTGATGATGACAAGAGGCAGGAGTTTCTATGGACTATGATGTTTGCAGACGACATTGTGATCTGCAGTGCGAGTGGAGAGCAAGTAGAAATGAGCCTGGAGAGGTGGGGGTATGATCTGGAGAGAAGAGGACTGATAATCAATAGAAGCCAGACAGAAAACGTGTGTGAATGAGAGGGAGACAGGTGTAAAGGTGAACATGCAAAGAGCAGAGCTAGTGAAGGTTGATGAGTTTAAATTAAACTAACGTAACAAAGTAGGAGAGAGAGCACAAGAGAGGTGAAAAAGAGGCAGGGTGGAGTGGGTGGAGACAAGTGTCAGCGGTGATGTGTGACAGGAAGTAATGGTAGTGGTAGTGAGACCTGCGCTGATGTTTGGTTTGGGGATGGTGGCATTAACAAAAAGATGCAGAGTTTGAGTTAGAAAGATTTTCCCTGGTGGATTAGAGGGACAGAATAAGAAATGAGGACATCAAAGGGACAGATCATGTCAAGCAGGAGACAAAATTAGAGGGGCAAGGTTGAGAAGGTTTGGACATGTACAGAGAGAATGTATAAGACAAAGAATGCTGAGTACGAAGCTGCAGGCAGGATTGAAAAGGAAGACGTCAGAGGAGGTTCATGGACATAGTGAAGGAGGCAGTGCAGACGGTTGGTGCAAGATAGAGACAGATGATCCACCATGGTGACCACTAAAGGGAGAAGCTGAAAGAAGAGGACCATGATACAAATTGAAGTTGTAGTGTGCACAGGCTGGCTGACTGTGACATGAGCTCAGGGGTGTTAAACCAGCAGTACTGCTGTGCACTGTAATGATTCTGGTTGACTGCTGGCAGTGTGTTTTTAAATGAAAAGGAACGCCCAGCAGCACGTCTTCAGATCTTCTTGCTGTGGTGTGTCATCACCTGAGCCTGGAGTCTAGCCTGACCTCCTTCTGTGTTCTGAGCCTCTCCTGTGATTGTAAGGATCAGTCACGTCTGATGAGATTACATCCACCTCTTATGTAAGACTCAGCAAGTCCAGACATGCACTTGTTTCCAGTATTTTCAGCCCAGCGCAGAGCTGCCTCATTACTGCAGTTCAGAACAACATGTTCCCAGCTGCTAATGCAGCAGTTATGTGGAATGTCATGCAGCCTGAAACACCCTCAGGTTCTGCACGTCTTCCCTCACTGTTTATATTCACAGGGCTGGAGAGTAAGATTAACTGTTTACTTGCCAGTAAAAAATGACTTGTGCTGTAAAAGGCTTTCTACGTGTTTTTTCTTGTCCCTTATACTGTTTGTGCACAAACCAGAAATACTTACCATAACTGATCCTTGTCATGCTACCACCATGATCCCCTGACCTTTCCCTCGCATTTGTGAAATGCCTCAAAAACATGGAACAAGAAAATACACACACGTACTTGTGGCTTAGGGTGAACTGTAATAACTGAGGTGATTCTTTGTTCTTCTCAAAACTAACAGCAGTCATGATTTCTTTAGCACGTTGACAATCATAGTGGCATCTTAAAGTTCAGCTTCCTCAAAGTTCAATCTTCAGTGAGTGGTGGCACCATTCTCCCCCAATAAAAGACCTCATCATAGACAATAGTGCCCCATAGGTTGTGCAACAATGTTTACTTAGATAACAAAAGTAGGTCAGCACTGTTTTTAAAAGGGTTATATATTTTTACAAACACATTCTGGTTCCACTTAAATGATGCAACACTACAATATGGAGCTTATAGAGCTGAGACGTCTACTATTAAAAATGCATGTAAACAGCACTTAAGGGTATATCACGTGTGCAGGTTTTGTGATTGGTTGATGCAACAGGAGAGCTCTTTAGTGGTTTGCAAAAGCAGTTTTTATTTCACTGAAATGCAACTCAAATCCCCTCCGTAATCCAGCAGACTCCCCAGAGACATTCAACAACTGTCGAGTAGGAAAAACACACATGCCCGCCCCCACACGCTTTTTGCTCTTTTCAAAACATTTGAGGCAACAGGAAAAGAAAAACATCTAATTCCAAAATCATAGCTTAAGGATGTGCGGAAGGATTTAAAAGACGAACTGTACAATACAGCAGAGGGTATTAAATTCGGGATAAAAGCTTATTTGCCTTTGTATAGATAAATCCATAAGAACAAAGAGCTGAAGAGTTTCATTCCAAAATGAGACATCCACCTACACAGACACAATATTAAAGTGAATTACACACTGAAAGCCCTGTTAACACTTTGATGTTCTTTAATACTACGTCAAATAATAAACTATTTTAATATATTCATATGGATTTTCCATTTGTAACTACAATTCTGTTAGTAAAATCTATTTGGCCAAATTTTTGATTAAGCCTTTTATTTGGAGGTTTTGGAATCCTCAAAGATAAGTATAATTACGTATCTGGTTGATTTGGAACAGATATCAGGTAAGTGTTTCAAAAGGAAATATATTCTGGAATGAAGCGCTTCAAATTTCACACTGGTTGTAGAATAATAACGCAAAAAACATAAAAAACAACAAACCATTTCCACAACATATTCACAGTGATACTTGTCACCTAAAAGTTCATTTTTGTCACTGGAGAAAAAAAGAAGAAAAAAGTGAAAAAGCCTGTCTCACCCTCTCTGTAGATTTATATTTACTGTATGTGCATAGTATTATATTCAAATTAATAAAAAAGTAATATATAAAGGACATAGTTACAATTGAAAGTCTAAGGGAGGGTTTAGATAATTATTATAAAAAAAATAGAATTAGATTTCCCTTCATTCATATTGTCCATTTCCTTCTAAATGTAGCATGGAAAGGCAGGTGGTTCAGTCCTGTATCTGCACTTGAAGGAACGTACCCACAGCTTAGAATAATTAATACAATTTATTTAATTATAACAAACATGTAAAATTCCCATTTACAGCATCAACAGGATAGTACGCATACCAGTTACCTCGCTCTGACCGAATCTGTTGTGGTATACTGCCCCCCTTTAAATACACTGCAGACTTCAAATTAATCTCAGGTAGCACACGGAACAGCACTTCAAATGAAACGTGACACCAACTGTGAACATTAGAAGTCGGCCAGTGTTTGGTCATCTAATCGTAAAATGGGGAAGTGGCGAACAAACAAAACAACAAAAAAGAAGTTACAGTTAGTCCGCCCTCACAAGACGTACTCCCAGATCTTCTCGTCTACCGGCCCTGTAAGGCCGGGGCGGACTTACTCAAACAAAACCTATAACCAAATCAAAACAAGGACAGCAGCAACTGTGATGTTTTACAGCCGCCGTTACTGCTGCGCCGATGCTGTCGTCCTTTACCATCACAGTGGCTGCTTTAAAATGCTGTGTAGCCACACTCTCGCACTCGTGCTCACGCTTACTCTACCCAGTGAGACCAACGTCTTTCGGCATCGCAAGGAAACAGACGCCAGCCCAGACTCCCAAACCTTCTTATACCCTCGACCGCCAATCAGGAGCTGACAGCCAATCACCCAGGTGTCACTGGTTACATAAATATATTACATATATGTATTAGACAAACAATATTACACATAAAAAAGTGCCAAAGTGCCAAACAATGTCATAACGAGACCAACAAGCTTGAACTTATCCACTTAAACAAAATACACTACAAGGTCCCAAAACCTAAGCAAACTGGAGTTGTCATCTTGTAGTAGGCAAAATGGGAAATTCTGTGGTAAGACGATAGGACCTTCCAGTGCATTAGTACCTATGGAAAGAGAAGCTTGCATATGTGGAAAGGCACCATCAGTGCTGAAAGATATACTCAGGTTTTAAAGCATCATATGCTCCAGATGACATCTTTTTTAGGAAGGGGGTTCTATATCGTCCAAAGACATGCATGTTAGGTTATATTAGGTTGATTGGTAACTGTAAATTGTCCGTAGGTGTGAATGTGAGTGTGCATGGTTGTTCGTCTGTATGTCTCTGT
>JAUMTR010000008.1:1439036-1499470 GCA_032270685.1 Microctenopoma stevenorrisi | reverse complement strand
TTTTCACATATGTTAATGTGACCACCTGAGCCAGGGTGTGAGTAGCTTTTAAGCTTCCTGGGTATTGTTGAGATAACAGTGGGTGATAGATTATGCCTGCTTTCATTCAGCTATGAAGCTGGTCAGACTAGTGAACACCCAGGTGTAAAGCACCAGGCTTCCCTGTTCTTACCATACTTATTGTGTGTTAATTGTACTTTCATTTTAGCTTCACTATCAGGAATGGGCGTACTGACTGTAAATCAACACATCGATCCGCTTTGTACCACAGCCAAATTACCCTTGGCGTGGCCAGAAACTGCGAGGGGTGTGTGCAGGATTCTGTGTGTGTCAGTCTGGGTGTTTTGATCAATTCATCCAAACATCATATCTAAGAAACAGGAACTTCAAGGAATCAAAGCAAAAACTGCAAAAAACAACCCCAAAACACTTGGATGTTGACACTTGAAGCACAAATGTTAAAGTGAGTAGTAGTTTGACACAGCGCTGTGCTGACAGTTCAGTCTCTATCTCTCTGAAGAATTTATGGTACAAAGTACAAAGTGCATGTGATCAGAAATGCTTTGCCCCTCACATAACTTAGCTCGTATCTGCTTTTATAACCATTATGCTTGCAGTGATCATCTGAGGACACCTTACCATGCACGGTTGACTCCACGAATTCTATTAAGCACATTTCTACAGAAGCACCCAACAACATCTCGACACGATGAAGGAAAAGCACGTGACGTTTCTTTGTTAAACTTTCACTTTATGATAAAAGCACCACATCATCTCATCCTGGCATTAGATATATAAAAAAAACAACCTGCTGTGGGATTTAATATTGTCAAGCTCCTAAAATAAACTGTTGCTTGCAGCCAACCTTGTTCATGGAGACGTGTGAGATTAACCCTGTCTGAGAATTCCTGCCTGTCTCTAATGTGACACTGCTTCTGTCAAGCCTCCTGACCCCACTGGAGTGACTTTACCAGCAGACTGTGTATTTTTTTAAATGCCTCAAAGAAATGAGCAGAGTCAACAAAACCTCATCTTCCTTGTCTAAATGTAGGTTAAAGGGGGAAAAGATGACAACACGTCACACAAATGGTCTTTCACTTGTTGTGCAACCCCTGTTACTCATGACGTGGGTCTTTTTTTAGAGCACATGTCATCCAGGTTTTCAGAGATTTGATCCTCTCTCAGCTGTTGGCCCCTACAGAGACAGCTGCAGTGACACAACAGACAAACTGATATTAGTTAGAGGACTGGTGAATGATGGTTATTTTCTTATGAGGGTCTTTAGAAACACTTGGTTTTATCTTGGGGAAATCATCTGATGTACATGACGCAGTGAACTGCTGTGAAAAAGGAAGCTGGTGTCACACTGGGCACTGATTACTGAATAACGAACATGGGATCTTTTGGAAAATCCATTCTAAATTAACCACAGCAATGACTTTGCAACAAACATTCAAGCGAAATATTCTTTATTATACTTTTTGTAATGTGAAACATTCATTTATCTTATTTCCTTTTGTCTGTATTTTCTTTCTGTTTAATGACATATTTTGATATTGGGGGAAAGACACTGAAAATAAATTCTGACTCATCTGATTCTTTCACAGCTGCAACTTTCTCAATGTGACTCAGTTCTATTTTTTTTTTTTTTTTGATACTTTGCTTTTGTGTCTTGCTTTGTTGCTCATCTCTATTATATGTCCCTATCTGTGGGTTAATGTGGGAACACTGGATGCTGGTGATATGACCTGAGTCTTTGTTGCGCAGAGTCTTTGAGTCCTTGTTGTGCAAAATGCTGATGATGTAGGTCTGTTACAGATTTTCTGTTGTGATCTGTGATTTTTTGCACACAAACACTACATTACATTATCTGTTATGACACTTCAAGTTTATTGTTTTAAATAACCCTAATGTGGCTGATTTGGTTGCTTTAGGTTAGCGCTTATGCTGCGACATTTCCTCTGGGATGCAGCACAGGTAGCAGAGCTAGAATGAGATTGATAAGATGCACAAAGCCAAGTAAATTAAAGAAGCTACACACACTTCCTGCTGTTTGCAGACCACAAAGCTAATGACTCCCAGGAACATACATACATTTCTCACATAGTCTGTGTGAACTACTCCTGAATTATTATTAGGTTTAGAAAGTCTCCCAACAATCTGTTTTCAGATCCTCCATAAGGGAAACCACCACAGCCGAAAGAAATCCTTCACCCCAGAGACCAATCATTTGACTAAAAACCAGTCAAATAATTTTTTTCTTTCAAGTTGACAGATAAAATGATTTAATGGTGCACTGCAGCAAGGGAGGCATGAAATAATTCAATTAAAAGTTTAGACATATTCAATTATGGATCAATTTGGTTATTTATGTATTTAATGCAGTTTCTATTTAATAAATTATGTGTGAATTAATTTCAGTATTTAATTCATTTAAATGTTTATCGATTGCTTGTTAGATTAATTGTATTGTGACACTCTCCACACTCCATAGACACAAGGTGTGAACGCAGCACAAACCGGCCAATGGTGTGTGTTGTGGTTTGAGCTGCTGTTTGTCTTCACACTCATGTTTATCTCCAGCGTGTAAATATCTTATTGGACTCGTTTTACAGAGAAATGCGTGGGAATCAAAAACACTGAAAGTCATGTGTTTTCCACAACACACACACACCTTGTGTGTACTCAAAACAAAAGGAAAACTGGAAAAAACTGAGCTATGACTATATATGTGAGCAAGTTGGATCTTGACTTAACTTGACAGAGACTATGGCAGTTACATTTTCAGCTGTTGTTTGGTTGGTTTTCAATTGTCTGTTTCAGGGCAGCGCTTCAAAGCTTCCATTGCTATTTACAGCACAAACAAAAGCCTAGTTTGAAAGGCTTTAATCAACTGCAGCTGAAGTAAAAGCTCTTGCTAGTCCTGTTGAACGATCCATGATCCCTTTACAATATCACCTGGGAACCCGTACAGAGTGCCCTGCACACCCTTATTTATGTACATGTAATACGTTGTATTGGAACTCAGTGTACCCAGAACTTCTCTTTAGCCTGCTGGCTCTGATGATGATGAATGACGCGTTTACCTGCATCCTAATGCTCATTTATCATTTATAGCCTCTCTCACTGTAGATTCTGTCAAAGGTTTCCTGCCTGTACAAATGTACAGAATGCAAAATGCAAAGAGGAAAGAAATTATGCAGATTTTTTTAGTGCAAAGGGAGAGCGGAGAGAATAAAAAGCTGATCTGTGTTTACAAGTTTATGACTGTCCAGGACAAAGCCAGGTAATGTGACTTGGTTTTCAGATCCATCACTAAGTAAATTTGCTTTAGTAGGAAGCAAACACAGTCAGCTGATAAAGGAGCCGGGAAAAACAGGCAGAGCAGGAGAATAAACAGCCACTTTGAAGGACAGCTTGACATGCAAAAAATGACAAGGTTTGCCAAGGCCTGGCTAAAAGATGACTTTGGTAAAAGGTTTCCAGTGTTGTTAAAATGTTACATTCATACAAAGATGAATAATAATAGAATAACATAAAAAATATTATTAATCATTTTATTCCAGTCAGTTCAGTTCAAACACAATACAGCAGGGTTAGGTTTTTTAGATTTTTTTAAATTTTCTTATTTAAAGCGGCCTGGTAGCTCAGTGGTTAAGGCAGAAAGCTGGGATGCAGGAATAGCAGGATCGATTCCCAGCTGTAGCACCCAGCCCATCCCCCATGCCAGGTGTGTCCCTGAGCGAGAGACTCCGCACCAGCTCCCTGAGCGCCTCCTGTGGCTGCTCACTGCTCCCCTCAAGGGGGGATGGGTCAAATGCAGAAGACAAATTTTGTTGTAACATGCAGAAATGTATCAATGACAATAAAGTGGATTTTTCTCCTTAAATAAATTAATTATTGAACCAGGATTTATTGAGATGAATGAAATACACAGACTTTAATAACCCCTCAGTGGCTGAAATGGTCATTCCAGAGTCACAAGATCATTCATTTCCTGCGACTCATTTCCTCATTTCCTGTGACAGAATTTATGGCTGCGTGATTTAGCAGAATACATCAAGAATGACTGATGTAAGTGCCAAGCTTGAGTTGGCACAAACGTGTGAACAAAGTCCAGTGACAACAGAATTGCAGCAGCTGGATTTGACCACATAACAAGATTGAGCAATTTTAATGACTGTGAGCATACTACAGTTCACAAGGCTATCAAATGACAAAACGAGTGCTGAAGGTGAATCACAAGCTTCTCTTTAAACACTTCACCAATAACACTATGAATTCCATAAGGGCATGAAAAGGTGTTTTGATTGTGCCACCAAAGTTGGCAGCAAACGTCACTGAGAAGTCAAAGTGGTATCTGAAAAGAGAAGCAGCACGTTTTTTTCCTGTAAAAAAAAACTAAATATTATTTAGACAAAGTGAACTACGGAGAATCATTCATTTTTTTGCATTATTTGTGCAGCTTATTTAACTAATGGAATTATACTCAGCTGACATTTGTGGCAATTGCACTTTTATTCTGAAGGATTACAATTTGTTTTAGATGACCTTTCTGGGGTTGAAGCTCATAAGTCTTGTTATTGACATCCTGTGGCAGAGAGAGAGAGACTGAGTGTAAACCACCGTGAAAAGACTGAATCAGGTTGAAAACACCACTTTTTAAACGCAACTGTTCTTACCAGCTGTAGACTGAAACCTCTGTAGAAGTTTTGCATGTTCTGTTTCTTTAAGAGCGTGGGCGAGCTAGTGAGGAATGAGCCAAAACATTGCCTCATAACTTTAACAGAGACGTATTTCCCCGTCCAAAAACTCCAGTGCCGGGGACTTTAATTAAGTCAAATATGTGTAGGAGGCATTTTACCACTTTTTCCCTCAGAATGCTGAAGGTGGTGGACTTTTTTACAGGTAAAGTATGCAGGGATGTGAAAGCATGTGGTGTTGCAGAAGAAAATGCTTTTGTAGGTATGACTTTAAAGATTCAAACTACCAAGATACTACAAAGATAAAAATACCACAAAGATTAAAATATATATATTCAGACAGGTAAACATATCATCTTGAGTGGGTTGTATTTACAGTACATGTTAGCTGCCTGGGGCAAACAGTGCAGCTTAAGACACTGTTTGGATACAGAATCTGACATTTGATGGGTGTTATCCACCCCACCACAAAAATTATGTTTAGAAAAACCAGCCAGACACCGGAGGGAGAAACATTCCTGCAGACAGACAAAGAACAGTTTTCATTCCTGCACTGGCTCATGTGCAAGCATATCACTGCCTTTCCATAATTCAGGGACCAGAGACTGTGGCGTCTTGTCAGATTTACACCACACACTTATGGTTTTCTAGGTTTCAATCTGTTCCATATATTTTTGGAAATACGTTCTGCATTCTTGCTCTCCCTCTTTCTACAGGCGAAGGAGTTTGAGCCTCTCACTAAAGAGCTCTCTGCATTCCTCTGCATTAAGCTCTTGTTTTTTCTCAAAGCATGGCTGGACATTAGTGAAGCCTGACAGGGCTCCGGATCACTGAGCTAATGCAACGAAGTTGTGGGCCACATGCTAGCTTGTCTTCTCTGTTTATTACTGTCAAATAAAATTCAGAATAAAGATTAAATCTAGAGCACAAAGTAAAAACATTTTATAAGGTGCAGCACAAAATAAAAGCTCCTCCAACAACCTCGTGTTCATCTTTCCACCGTAGTTGTTAGTTAGTTAGTCTTGACTGACAACTGCATATCCGTGCACATACATGGCCAATCATATCTCTCCAACATAATTCAAACATGTTTGTAAATGACTCGTGTTGGAGGTCAATCATACCCAGAAATGTGGGTATGATTCAAGCTCAAGCCTCAAGCCTCAAAACTCTTTCACTTTCACTCTTTCACACACCCCATCAATTAAAGCCCTTCTGTAATTAACTTGCGAGGAGGAAACAGGAAACAAGAAAAGCAGGAATGTCTTTGTACTGTATGTTGTCAGTGTGTAAATAAGCAAGTACAACATAGTTTGGGACCATGAAAGCATGAGCTACGGGAAATACTTGAACCTGCATGTGTGTCTCTCTCACGTGCTGTTATTGGGCCCAGACAGACACTATCATTAATCAGTGCATTACAGCACGTCACGTGGAAGCGTTCTCACAGGAGCACTGCTTCCCCTCTGTCTCACGCTTATCAGGTATCACCAACAGAACCTGATACATTCTCAGTCCACAACTATTTCCTTAAGTCACTGAGCAGCTGACCTGTTGATTCCAAACTCCAGCACAGATAGGAAGATAACGCAGCATTGCAGAGAACAGAGGGTGGTTTAATAGAATTTACATTAGAATCGAAGTATTATTTGGATGAGAAAGCAGCAATTGATCTCAAACAAATGAGGAGACATTACACTTTTTGCTTGTCCTTACTCTGTGTTCTAACCCATGGGAGCATCGCTTAAATAATACAACTATGGGAAGGCAATAAGGGAAACTGATCCTTCGCTGTTATGGAAGCTGTTGGAACCATGGAACCATCATAGTTTAGTTTAGGTTTAATGGCCAAAACAATGCAATGCAATTATGGTTTGGGTTTAAATCTTGTATTGTAATTTGATTTTTGAAGTTATAGCAAAAACCCCCGAATCACTACGAGCAGCCCAGTGTTTCTTTATCTCTGACAACCATGATGACTTAATGAGAGCTTCCCCCTCCCGCCTTTCACCCTTTCCCTTCTTCTTTATCCATATGAGCCAAAAGTCTGAAGCTACATGAGAAAAGGTTTATAAATCTACAGCCAGGTGCCACAAAATGTGCAAAGATAAACCTGCTCCTGGGCACTCATCATAGATTTTAATCTAGCAATACAAGGAGTTAAAATCAAAGATTAAACATTTACCCCTCTCTCGTTTTGAGTTACAGAAGGTTATTTCATTTGGATGGAGAACCATTATTGTGCTGCCTTTACCATATCTAAGCGCAGACAGATGCTGCTGGGCCTACAATGTCACGTCCGGGTTTTTTTCCAGTCCAACTCTGGTTAAAACAGCAGCTTACGGGGCATTTGTCATCATATAATAATAAACATGTGGTAAATGCTGTGGAATAATCGTGGTCTGTTTCACAAACTTTTGTCTTGAGTGAGCAATAGTCACCCGCAGACGCACATGATTTTGGCTTTTTTTAAACCACTAGCTTCCCGTGACATTATATGTAGTGTCACACAATGTGTGATGCCGCATGTATTCTCGTGAGAATGTATGTCAGAAGCTGGAAGTGTTGATGGTCAGTGATTTCACCCTGCGCTGCTTAGTTGCCCTCCCAGACAATGACGCCAAAATGGTGACTGACATAACATTTACTTTGCCCCCAAGCAACAAAAAAGGTTTGACAGCAACTGTGTAAACAAAGGGTTTGTGTTGGGATAAGGAACTAACTCTGGGTTAGGTTTAAACTCTAAATAAACATGGTTAGTGTCAGTAAAAATATAAATTTGCCTTAAAACGACCACTTTCTTAACTTCAGGTGACATTTGTCATACGTCACAAGACTGGATTACAACTGTGCAAACAACAGGAATTAAGACTTCTGGGTTAGGATTAGGAACTAAATAAACATGGTTAGCTAAGCAGAACTGTTCAGTTTAAGTGTGAAAATCCTGCACTATGACAAACCTTAAAGGTACAGACATTGGGTTTTCCTGTAATCATGTAGTAATTTAAAGTCACATTTTACAGGATGTTCTCTTTTATTGATCAATGTCCACAGCACTGCATTTACTGGCAATGTTCAGTATAAACTGTGAGATAAAAAATGAACAAACAATTCAAAGAACAACAAATAACAAGGAAAACAAGTGCTCTTTTTATCAGACCACGTATCAAAGATTTCCAGTTGTTCAGGGCAGATTTCAGACAAACCACTCAAATGAGTCAACAAGTGAGTAAGACTATTGTCCACAATGAATCTAAAGAAAGAATTCATCACCCTAAAAGCACAGCACGATTACACTGTGGAGAGTACAGAGGCATCATCCCTGCCCCAAGTGATACACAAAAACAATTTTTGGGATCCAAACTTCGTTGAAGCTCCTGCTGCTCCTTGTTGTTGTGATCTATGTTACCTGCTGTTCTTTTCTCTCTCCTCTGACCCCAACCGGTCGAGGCAGATGGCCGCCCACCATGAGCCTGGTTCTGCTGGAGGTTTCTTCCTCTTAGAGGGAGCTTTTCCTCTCCACTCAAGTGGGATTGTTGTTTTTTGTATACATTTATATATATTTTCTTTATATCCTTATATAATGTGTAAGGTCCTAAATCTTACACTGTGAAGTGCCTTGAGATGACTTATGTTGTTTTTTGGCACTGTATAAATAAAGTTGAATTGAATTGAATTGAATTGTTGTTTGTGCTTTACCATAAGCTCAAAAATAGATTTCAGCCTCATTCATAATCTTTCCATGACTGCTCATTTAAACAAAAGAACAACTACTACCACAGTAGCAGAGACAGGTTCACATGGGATAGTGGAGAGTGGGTTGTTAATTCAGCATTTTGTTCTCACAGAGGTCAGATAACATTTACCAGATGAATCTGCTTTTAGTCAGCAGTGCACTGAGGTCAACCAGACAAACTGCAGGACAGCCACAGTATGAGTGTGAACAATCATCGTACCACAAAACTCTGTGATTATTACCTCAGTTACAACAAATCACATGAAATCATGTGTACGTTTTATCTTCCGCTGCCATATTTGAGCATCAAGTTGCTAAATGGTTCCGGCGCAGGTTGTGAACACTTGTCACCTGTCATAAACGCATAAATCGCTGGACTAAAGGGAATGACATCACTCCTCAGTGAGCTCTTCCCTTTGTCCTTGAACATGAGTGTCAGCACAGCAGGGGGAGTCAGGCACGCAGGAAGACGGGTTGACAGGGGCTGTTTGCTCAGGTGTTGTCATGAGCAGGGATGCAGTTGTTTATAGCTTATTTCCGACATGCACTTTAACCACCAAATACCACAGTTTCCTGTGTAGGTGTCGCGTATGGGTAAAGTTCAGTGGATGATTCTCCAGCCATTTGTCAGACTAAGCAAGAAGAATTTAAAAATATTCTGCTGTGGTTCTAGGAGGAATGTTTGCAACAACATTTGCACAGAAAAACTCAAATCATCCAGATCAATCCAGAGGTTTGCGATTCATTGCTAGCTTATGCAAATCATCAAACAGTTACCAGGTGGCATTTAAACGCCAAAGTGAACACGATTCACCCACCAGCACAGCAATAGCTCACTGATGCCTCACAAGACAAAAACCTCTGGTCTCCAATATCACTTGATTCCAGGAAGTCGCTGTCTGAAAGTCATGGCACACTGGAGGGAATCGTTTGGAGAATTATGCACACAGCTTTGACTAAGCATGACTTGTAGTGATACGTCTTCCATTTAGCTTTTCTGAATGGAACCTGACACTACCAGTGATCTGGTGAACTTGTTATTATTCCATTTCATTTCTGTGCATTCTGTTCTGTAATTTCAGTTGGTTTAGCCTAGAGACTGAGATATGTAAAGTGTTAGTTTATACTGACCGAGTTTGAGTAAATTCACATTAACTCACTGCTGAAGAAGGCAAATACAGAAATGCAAACAACAACTCCTGCACAAACACACTCAGGTCAAATGACATACAGGATGGCCCCATTTAAACACATGCATGGACACCGGCTGGAACCTGGCAGCTCTGTATTTATGCAGGGACTTCATTGTTGTTCATTAACTACACACAAAGGAAATGAACTGGTGCTTTGGAAAACCCTGACACAAGCTACCAGGAGTAAACCGTTTCCCTTCACACAACAGTCCTTTAAAGATAATAAATAAATGATTTTGATTGTGGACGTAATCATTTTATCGCTAAGAAAAAACTCAGCCATTAAGCAAGTCAATGATCAAACCTGACAAACGGTTATTGCAAACGCACCACCCACACAGTCGTATCTCAGGGAGTTTGATTCCACACCTTCCTCATTGATCTCGTTTACAGCCTTCGTAACCATTTTGATATCAGATTGAAGTCGACCGTTTGCTGTAAACACTGTGTTTGACCTTAGGGTGTAACATAACTTTTCACACTTTATCTGCAAAAGGGAAATTTTTCAGTTCTCAAACTTAATTCTGCTGTGCTGGATCTGCTCCTTTGCCCCATTGATTCTCCTCCTCTTTAGTAAAATGAATCAGTAAACACTACCTTTAAACTAAGAGCACAGGTTAATGTTCTTCAATGTTAACTTCATCAACTAAACTGATGAAATACTGACAACATTACAGTGAGTCCACATGCAGGTAATCATTCAAGCTCTATCTATGAATCTGTTCCGGGTTTACACATTAACACTGCATGTCAGGTCTGTCAACAAACCCCATTAAAACACCAAACTTCTTAACCCGACTGAGTGTCAAGGTAGCCATCAGGTGAGTTAGCATCATGCCCCACCCCCAAAAGTGAGGAATATGTGGTTTTTACTTTACTTTGCTTGGCAGACACTTTTATCCAAGGCGACTTACATGAGCTAGCGCTGGGTGTCTGGTTCAGGGACACACCTGGTAGGGGATGGACTAGGAGTCAGATGGGATTCGAACCTGCGACCTTCTACATCCCAGTCTGAAGCTTAATCCATTGAGCTACCAGGCCACCTGGTTTTTATTGCAGTTGTGTTCTGGACAACAGTGGAGCTCTGCAGCACTACGCTTGTGATGTTGCAGATCAACTCTTTGTTGCCTTTGTTCATTTTGTGGACTTTGTTGACACCCAAAAAAAGAATATCGCCTGCTTTATCCTTTAAGATGTTGTTGAAAAGCAACTTCAAACAGGACATACTGGCTGTTAGGAACACATCTGACTGTTTGCTAAACCTCTTGCAGATTTAAAGGAACTTTGATTGGATTCTAGTGCAGCAGGATTTAGATACTAAATCACAGGATTAAGCTACCCGCAAAGAGCACAAAATATCACAAATATTTTCATTCTCAAATGCATTTGGTGAGCACTGAGCACAGAATGTAAGTGGATTATCTTTCTGAATAGTATTTTTTGTACAAGCTTTTCTTTGTGTCAGTTCTCTTTCTTACAGGCTGGAGCTGGCAGGTGCCGTTGTGTCTTTGGTTATCAGCTGAGCACTTATTTTGTCTGTGCAGTAATCCTTACTAACGCCATCCGGGGGGAGGATGAAATACTCAACCCCCTGATCTAAATTCTCAGGAAGACCTTGGGAGACAAAACAATAATGGTAATGTGTTGTTTTTATAGGTGGGTATAGATGCAGTCATGGCATCTAACAAGGGAACCACACACTAAATGTAACTGATCTGCTTAGCTGAACATTTATCAGAGTCTGGATAACACCTACAAATCTGACACCAGATCATTTTCATTGTCTGCAGATTACACCCAAACATACCTGACACTCGCCTACCAGGTAGCCCATGGAAACGTACCAGCAGCAGCAGGAGAACACCTTGGCAGGAAAGTGAACAAGTAGTGCTTTCCCTATTCGCTGCCTACTGTTGAGGTGCCCCTGAGCAAGACACTTGACCCCCTATAATCCCCAAGTAGGCTGCTAAGTGGTTAATATCCAGAGCCTGTGGCTTAACTGTTCAGGTACCAGGTGTAAGTGTCTGAAGCCGAGAAGTGGCTGAAAAAGTCTCAGTTCTAAAAGGAATTAAAAACCTTTGTTGTTTGCTGTGATCGTATGAAACATTTTGTTTACAAAGATCTCATTTCCATTGCGGTTAATGAGTGTGAAAACACAGAAATGCAAAAAAACCAAACGGAGTCAACTTTTCAAAAGCAATTCGGATGAAATTAAAAACAAGCTGAAGGCGTGATCACACCACATGTTAATAAAATGTAATTTTCCATGTTCACCGTGTCAAATGTGGGTTGACAGCCGCTTTTTTTTTCCGCTGAGGCAAGGTCAAAGTATCTGCCAAAAACAAGCGTAGGCTAACGTGAACATCTTCACGACGCCATGGATCTGACTGATCAGGTTAAGTTAATGGGATTAAGTTAACACAGTCTGTCTTACTTTTAACTAATTACTTACGAAGTTTACACATTGAATTAATCAGTCAGCATCAAATCATCTGTTGTTTGAGTCTTGACCTGAATTTCGCTCCAGAATGTCGTACGTGGGCAGTTGACGTGTGTTTTGAGATTTGCTGGGTTTTTTCCCTTTTGGTTAAATTATATAAACATGGTATTGTGCAGGAACCTCTAACCCTTTCTGTTTTCAATCTGAAATCATCTGTGCTGACAAACTCTCCTGTAGGTAACTTAGGTCTACACACAGAATTTACCTAAATTAGCCAGGAGCACACCAACACTCGTGTAGATGTTTTCCCGAGACAATGGAGGAAAAACTTTTTTTCCTCCATTGAAAAAGTCTTGATTTCTCTATCTATGGTACAAGAAATCCCCCTCATCCCTGTGGTGAACATGATGACGGTGGTTACGTCCAATTGGAGCATCAAAGGCCAACGGAAGCTAATTCAAACGGTGTAAATAAGAATCACTTCAAGTTAAAACAGGTTTTTGCGTGTGTAAAACTTGAGTTACTGCTGAGACAAATACAAAAGGTAAGACTTGAGTAAGAGCTCTTTCAACCAGTGTAACACTCTGAACAGATCTGAACCTTTGCTATGGTGACACGGTAAGAGCAGAAGCACAGTGCTCACATGATCGGTCGATCGATCTTTTGCAGACGACACTGAATTTTCTTCTCAGACATGTTACTGTATCAGCACGCTGTGCCACCAGACTGACCACATTCAAATCAATGTGTTTCCATGCCAGGAGTGTGCAAAGCACTTCATAAGTAATGCCTGAAAATAAAAATACATTATCAAGTAATACACTGTATCGTGTAGCTCTGTAGCATAGACGTTTGCATGCAGTGTGCCAGTGGTCACTGCATCACATGTTAAGCTGGTGTAGCTGTCTAAAAATGCATGGCTAAACATAAAACTGAGTCAACACACAGCCCCAGGAGACAGAATACAGACACCACTAACCTTCCAGTCTCGAGTCGATACATTAAGTTGCTAATTGCCCATCTTCACTCGCTAAGAGTTGGCTTGGTTTTAAGAAGATGAGACAGTGTCTCACCAAATGCAAACTAACCACCAAAATGCACAGCAGTATTTAAGCATATGAAAAGCTTTTGGCATCAGCTGTGCCTGAATCAGCTAAGGTACCAACAACACAAAAACACAACTTAAAAAGTGCCTCATGACAAGAAAAGCAACACATCACTAGACAAAAACAAATAGCGCTAGTAATTACATTGCAGAAGACACTGTACCAATCCAAGACATGGTTTCAAATAACTTCTTGATTGTTTTGATCCAAAATACACCCAGCTTGGCTGAGTATTCTCCGAAAGTACAACAGCTCTTCCGAAATTGTATGGTTCATGTGACCAACAGCTGTAACAGTGCAAAACAACTTCCCTCTGGGATTAATAAAGTTTGTCGAATCTTGAATCTTCCCAGACTGAAACAAGAGTCAGTACAATCTGTGTCATATTGTTTACATCATAGACCTTAGTATTGCTTGGCTTGCTATTTGCCTAAGCTGTCAAGAATGTGTGGTTGTAACTTTTAAGGGGCTTGAAACAATTAGTCGATTTCCAAAAGCTCTGCGTTGACATTTTCCTGACCAAGTACTGACCTCAGCAACAGCTGCAGGAAAAAGAATGGTCTATGATTAACCTGCTGACAATGAGCATTAAAGATGAACTCATTTTCCAAACACCCTCATCCATTCGGCAAAAAACATCATCCAAAGATGCATGACTCCATTTGCTGTTGCAAAAAGGACACGTGCCAGTAACCACAACTGGATGTCTGCAGTGAAACACTGAAGGTGCCAACAAACCAACACTACTGCTCGGCAAGCATGTGGTTTCCACACAGAAAGAGTTGAAGGGGCAGACAAGCTGTAAGACCACCTGACCCTCCACCCACCTGATGGTTGATAAGACAGACAAAACAGCTTCACACCTTGGAGGCCAACAAGCACAGGCCTGCCACAGTTCAACCTTGAAATATCAGATGTCAGTTCATATACGTTCATATACAAGGATATGAAGGAAGCCTTTGACCCATAAGTTTGTTTCCAATTTTTACTGTTTCACAATTTCTTAGAATCTGTGTCATTAGCAAATTCACAGAATTTGCTGAAGTGTATGTCTTTAGCTTCCCTCCTTCGGCTGCCTGCTGGTTTCACATCACTGAAACACTAAAACACACACATTATAGCCATTTTCTTTTGGTCATTCACCAGTCAGCTGCCCAGCTGTTTGGCTCCCTTTCCAAACAGACAAGTGCACACCCTAAAACCTAAAGCCTCAAAAGCCTAAAGTCAAGTTCACTGCCTGCCAGTTGGTTTTGACAGGGCCGTTTCTGGGTTTGTGGTTGCCCTATGAAGGATTATTTTGGGGGCCCCTGTTTTAAATCTAATTTAAACCCTTCAGTTATCTCTTGCAATGCATCATAGTAGGGTCTCAATTTCTCCCCGAAATTAAAAACATGATAGAAGATTCAAATCGGATTTCCTGTTTTTAGTTTTACAAGATTTAACAATTTGGTTTATTACATAATGAGCATAAATATGTAAAGTGCCCAAACATTTTAAAATACTAATAAATTTGATGATGTGTAGGAAAGCTTGGCAGCAAAGGTGACGTAAAAATGCATTTTTAAAACAAAGTTAATATACTGAGTTTTAAAATGTGAATGAAGTCACCAAGGAATGACAAACTAAAAAAAATGTAATCTAAATGATGTGTGAGACCTGTCGCCATTCCGGGTCTCCCGCATGCTAACAAAGCAACTTACCAGTTGAGCTAACAAAGACATACAGAAGAGGTGAATATGTCTGTTTAAAAGCAAACCAAAGTTAATACTACAATTGTTTCTGCAATACATAAAACATTTTCCAACGGTTTACAAAAGTTTCTGTCAATATTACAGAGCAAACATAATCTGAGAGATATTTGAATTACATGTAATTCTAATAATATAAGCGGTATCTTGGGGGCCCCCTAGTGCCCACGGGGTCCTTTACCTCTGCATAGTCTGCATAGCGCAAGAAACACTTCTGGTTTTTGATAAGGTGTTATAAGTTTATTAGCTCATTTTGCAGATAGTTTGCAGAACGTCATTACAAGGTTGTGCACACTCTGTGGTATTCAGTCACAAACTGAACGTCATTCACCATGTTCCTTTCTCTAAAATCTTAAGATCACCATATTCAACTCTGGGCCTGTGTAAAATGAATTCAGAGTAAAGAAGAGTTCCAATTTTGTTGCTCTTTCACATTGCTTATTAAAACCCCAAGTCGTAGATAACGTTTGAATTAGTGACTGGATTGAAAACAGAATTATGTAACGTGCCAGTTTAGCAGGGCCTTGTGTACACTGCTGGGGCCTGCTATTTATTCTTAGGGCTAATTTTCTGCTACTTCCTTCCCGTCTCTAGCGAACCGGGATTTTTGCCAGGAACATCACGCCCCCTTCCCAAGAGAATGCTGGTCTTGTTACTGAACTCTTCTGTCCTCTGTGGCCCAAACAAAGCGGGGTCAATGACCTGCTTTAAAAGTACACTGTGTGCTGAGGAGGAGGAGACAACAAATGTTTCTTCACAAAGTGCTGGGAGTGGGGTACAAATCAGATTATTTAACACAAATTCATCAATCTATTGTCATGGAAACCATTCTCTTAATGCTCTTTAAATCATCATAAATTAGAAATAAACTGAAATGATTTGGCTTCTGGACTCTAACAGACACGTCACCTTTAGATTTTGAATTATTTTATCATTTGAAGAACCAGTAGTCCACAGTCGTCAGGGCACACTGGCTGTCAGACCTGATCAGTCCTAAAACTGTACAGAAAATAAATGTGTGCATCCTGACTGACACAAGTGTATGATGATGAATAAGTGTTTATGATCTCATCAGCATTGGGCAGCCTGCATGTCACTGCCAGTGCGGTTTAGTTGTCTATTAATACTGCAATATGGCAAAGAATAAAGTTTCAAAGGACAAGATGACTCCGCTTGGAGAGGAATCTGACACGTCACCCACAGCTTTAAATTTGATCTGTGATAAGTATTCAGTCATGACAAAAAGGCCAGTGTTCAGATGTCACTGATGAATGGAAGCCCTTTGGCCTCGGATCATTTTTAAACTTGTTAATCAGTTAAAAGCCAGTTTTTCTGCTCTACATACTTATACAGGTGTTCAGGATTCTTGAGAAGCATCAGCTGCCATGTGAATAATCAGTTCCCAGTAACCTGTGTATATAGACTGCACATAGAATGTTTATGAATCGGAACGCGAGCTTATCGATCCAAAAGGTCATTAGTGGGACACACGAAGCACACTGCCTGCACCACATCCCAGCAAGACGACACTACCAGCATGTTGTGTGCTGTAGGGACGAGTGACAGGTCTGCACTTTGTCCAGCTGCAGCACAGGACGGAGCATTTGCAGGGTCCATGTCTGTTTTAATCATTTGATCTCACCGAAGATTGACAGCAGGGGAGAAGAAGACAGCTGTATGGGTTCTAATGTTTTAACAGACAAGTGAAAGATAAATTGACTATTTAATTTATACTTAAGGTAGATACATTGCACTCCAATTCAAGATAAAAGCTTGCGTGTGACCAGAAGGTGGTGAAAGTCCTGCCCTGGAACTCCTCGTGTGTGTTGCCCACTGATGTCTCTATATAAGGTGACTATTCTCCATGGCAGGTGATCTGCTACTTCATCCAAGTAGCCTGACGCATTCCTGGTGCTAAACCGGAGTCTAAGGCATCATGACAGGTTCTAAGATTCACAAAAGTTCAGGTCAACTTCATCCACAGTGCATGTAACTGTGATTTAGCCTAAATTTAGGTTAACTCAGATCTAAATGCTATAGGACAACACGGCTGTTTGCTGCCCGTAAGCTGTTCTCCTGAACAGTGTTATGGAGCAAATACAGAGCGCCTTAAACCAAATGATCACCCATGCACTGTCTGAGCATCGGGACTCTTCCTGCACTGTTTCTGTTCAGGACTGTCTCTACAAGGGAAACAGTCAATTTTGTGTCAATTGCTATAAATTTCATCTCGACAAGGTCCCGCTTTTCATGCAGCTATGGTATGCACACAATAAGAAACATGAAACTGAGATACATTTGTTCAGTATGAGAAATGCAAAGCCATGTACAGCTGCACACAGTATGTGTGGCAATTCCAGTTTGTTCTTTTCATTCTGCTGAAATTTTTTTTTTACGAAAACCACAATAAAAATCCAGATATAGAGTGATTTTTAAATAACCGCCATGAAATTAGACTTTAAAGCTCTTTCCATTTCCTCTGCTACAGATTTATTTCAAAAAAAGTTTTTTCTGTTTTTAACCAGACAGAAACATCTATATACATCATTTTGCATAGCATTATGAAAGTCGCCTGGTGTGTGACAGGTGTTTCCACACACAGGAAGCAGTGGATTCAATCTCAAACGTCACAATTTGATAGAAGAACTAAAGTTTTGGGTCGTGGATGTGCAGAGGAAAAGTGCAGCACAGCAAAGAACCTGCACTCTGGCACTGTGAGTTACACTAGTGGTCACTGTAAAGTGCAGTGCAGAGGCATCACAGCTGTTACTGATCAACAGCAAACATTAGCCATTAAAAGCAGGAGCAGGTGCTTCTATACTGATGGGCCAGCAGAGCAACAGGCAAAGTTTCATTAAAGACTCAAACACACATCAACTCTCTGATTCTGTCAGTGAAGCAGAAACTCTATGAAATGAACTGTTCCCCTTTACCCGGTGTTACTTTGAACTGCGCACATTTTTTCTATCTTCACATCTCAGGGTCAGATTCTGAGTATTACAACTTATAATGCGGAACAGCAGCCGGCTGCTCGAGCTGAAGATAAAACTTGTGCGTCAGCTGACTTCCCAGAAACTGTTGCTTTTTTTAAAAGCAATGGGGGCGGGCTGTTGCTACGGGGAAGTGGCAGGGCCCACAGCCAGTGTTTTTGAACTTCTCAACAGGAACATTGCTCAAAGCTCAAATTACCAAGCTGCAAATAAAACTGCAGCAGAGCAGTTTATGAGGAAAGATTAAGTGTGATGAAATGAAACCAAAAAGGCCAAATGTAGCTCTGAAGCTCAACTTTTTAGTGAGTTTCTCTAAAATGTGTGTGAACAGAAACTTCCTTGTTGCAGATAAGTACCAAATCCTCAAAAAGAAAAAGATGAGTTATCCGAGTAGAATTAAGCAAGCGAGTTTCATAATGACAAATAGTTTCTTGTTGCTAAAGACCTGAATGTTAAATATGTGTGCAGATAAAAGTTTCACCACTCCTTAGGAACCAACCCCAGGCAGGAATGTGTGTGGGAATGATGTGTTCACTGCTGTAAGGTATGTTTGACAAGTTGTCCAGACCTCGACACGACTCGCACTCAAAAATCCAAACAACTGCACCCTAAAAAACGGGAAAGTGTCGAGTTTCTGAGCGTTTGTTCATCACGGTGTCTTCGTGTTGTGAGAGATGAACGCTCTCTGCATGCAGTGAAAAATGTACCCTGTGAACCCAGCCAAACCGCAACTCTTTCATTTTCAGTTTAACCGACTAAAGAATTTGTGGCAGTTTCAACGACATTCTATAACAAAGGGATGACTTCCTGTCCAGTCCAACGCACTAACACATCATTGGGCTCGATTCATTTCCTTGTTTTACTTCAACACAGCCATTTTCCGTCTTGATTCTGTCAGGCTGTCAAACTAACTTTCCTCCCTGTAGCTGGACAGATTCTTTTAGCAGCATTAGAAGAGGAACCCATGTATTGCATTAACAATCTGACTGTTGAGGTCAGGGGCTGTTCAAAGACTCTGTTTTCTGCACATCCTCAATGCACTTGTGTATGGTGCAATCAAACTCCCCATTGTATCAGAGCCTTCTCTTCACAATGAACAGTGAGGGTAACCAGGGTGGTAGCTAACATCATGAGCCGCAGGAGAGAACTAAGGAAGGTCTTCTGTGCACCATCGCCATGGAGAGGCTCCACTCCATTTCTTCCTCATAAAGCCCTCTGAGTGTTGTGTTTTTGTAACCCTAGACAACGAGAGGGCCACACAAACACGGGCGCAGCCCCACATCATCACTGAGGATTCCCCTGCTAGGGCTCAACATGGTCTACGCTATTCACATTAGGTGTAAAAAGATTCTTGTCTACATCAACAGGAAAGCAGATCAGGGAGGAGCTGCTTTAGTCTAGAACACTAGAAAGCCTCCTGCCTACAACTATACCAAAGAAGTTAAGGAAGAAAGAAAGAAAATTACTGTAATTTTAATACAAATCACTAAAATATACACCTGAAACATTATACATCTAAGCACCCGATAAAATATAATATATTGATCACATCAACAGTTTCTAGCCAACTTAAAACCCAGGAAGTAGACAGTGTTGTGCAATTTTCAGGATGTTGTCAACTGTTTACCCCAGTTTCAGTCTACAGTAGCTACTGTTTATGCACTCAGCTCGTGCACCAGCTCCCAAACTTGCAAAGCTGCGGATGCAGCTGAGTGCATTGCACAGTGGCGGCGTTGCTGCAGTCTCATTACATTTCTAGGAAACTGCAGCCATAGCGCTATCTTGGGTTGTGGTGTGAATAAACATCAAAGGCTGTGAAGGCAATTAATTTGAGCACAACACAAAGAATGAAGACAGATGTGACCTGTCACTTGCTTTTGCAGATTTCTCCATATAGAAAGACAGTATCAAAAGGTCAGACCACGAGAATTATATTTATGTGTTTTATTGTGGTAGCTTACAGCTGGATCTGCATCATCACGCACTATCTGCTTACTCTCTAAAGAACAGCATTCTTTCCACAAATATCTCCAGCTTTGGGTTCACAATCTGCATCAACTAGCAGTCCGTGTTCATTCTCTCCAGGGCACTTCTCCAGGCTGCTGTATAACCAGCAGGGCTGCATGTGGTTGCATCTACCCTAGTGCAGAGCCTTTAGTCTTATAAGGAAGCAGAGCTAAACTCATGCAAATTCACCCCCTCCTCCCTCCAAGTAGCTGCACTGTCCATACAAAAGGATCCTGTAGTTCAGCTAGGAAAATGAGCTTCATGGAAAAGCGTTTCCCTTCCTACTTTGGCCTGGGAGTTACAGTCAAAGAATTGTGATATGCCAATAGGGAAAAAAAAAGCACAAAAAACATCAGCTCATATATCATTCCCATATAAACATATTTTACATTTATTACAAAAATAAATCAATTTGCAATTAAATAAACCTAGTTTACAGGCCACACCCATTTCTGTGGGTAAAGCCAAGAAAAAAAACACAGAGGGGGGCTAATTATGCTTTCATTTCATTTCCAACTTAAAGTCCAATATGATCATAGAAGGGGATTCTTGACAAAAAGACTTATCCATAAGTCTCGGAGTGTCCAAATTCACCTGATCAACAGGGCCAGTGTTGCCCCAATACCAGCCACACAACCAAAGGCCATAAGTGTATTCCTCACTGTTGATTCTGGGTCTGCCAGCCGAAAGAATTCCACAAAGCCATCCTGTGAAGACAAAGGGGAGAAGCCGTTAGAGGGAATCTGGAGAGTGAAACTAAGGGATAAAGGCCTGTGTTGGTGGGACACGGTAACTTCATTGCACAATGACTCCAGTTATGTAACCATGTTTTTCTACATCCTGCCACTCAGCCATTAGTCATAACTTACCCATGAGTTGTTTTTGAGCAGCCATTCTCGCTGTTTCGACAGCAGGTATGAGGAGACTTCCTGCCCCACCAGCTCCACACAGTGCGCCCTGTTCTGCTCCTTCAGGTGCTGACACACCGCGGCGGCGAAGGCCAGCAGGCTGGCGATGCGGCCCCAGTTTGTCATCCCGTCTGAGAAGAGACTTCTGGCTACCCCACCGACAACACTCACGTCGTCGCCCGTGTCCTCAAGTTTGTTGATCATACCTAAATCAGATTAAAAGAAATTTTTAAAGAATTAAAGTCCGACTCTTTCTGGGTGACACTTTTGTAAAGCCTCAGACTAAACGTACTTCCGCTCAGATAAAACAAGTAGGTGACTGCGGAATTCATTCTCATTTCATTTTTCCTCCTACATTTACGCCATGTGGGGGTAAAATGGCTTCTACCAGCCGAAACAGCTGCTGCGAACATTCGTGATTCTGAGCCCGCAGCCTGCAGCTGGTCGGGTTAGCGTCTACCTACCATTGTAAGCGTATCGGTGTTTTTCCAAAAGGTCGCCTACGACTCTTTTCATTGTGGATAGTGCTTTAGTTTCAGTCCACTGAGCCTTAGAAAGTCCAGTAAAGTCATTCAGGAACTGGCTTACGAGTTGCCTCGTGTCGTTCTCCAACACCTCGTCCCCTGCTGGACAAGATGAGACGTCGACTTCACTGTCCGACATCAGCTCCGGGGTGCACGGCAAAGATCCGTCCTCCACCTCGTCGCTGTTCCTCATATGGTTCTTTGACGCGTACCCGTTGGACGTATTGACTTCGAGGTTCTTTGGCCGTTCGGGACCGTAATTCCCGTTGCGACAGTCTATCGAGTTGATGGCGACCTTCGATGGGGAGACTCCGGGACTGTAGTCCACGACTCCATTTTGAGGAAGAATAAGACAGCTCATTCCTTCCGTTGCTACTTTGAACGCGGCCCTGCTGGATGGAAACATCGTCTTCTCCTCGGTTATTGGCTTTAAACTTGAATTGAGGTATGGAGGTAAAAAATAGAGCTGTGTGTTTGATGCTAGCCCCCTCTTAACAAAACGCTAGCCTTTAGCCTGATAGTCACACATCCTGTGTGGCAGTTACAGGAAGTGATGCTCGGGCGAGACGGTACTTATATGTAGGCAGGCGCGAGACCCAGCCCACTTCCGCCTCAAAGTTCTGTTTGTTTGTCTTATAGCTCTGTGCAATGCATTAAAAACGGCCGCAGAGGGGTGGGCTTATTCCACACAATGCTGGAAAAAACCGGAACCTTCTTTTCACTGAGGTAGTGCCGCATTAGAAATTAAGGACTGTGTCTCCCCCTAGTGATCAAAACATTAACAACATCTTGTCACTAAGTTTTACATCAGTAAGACATGTTAATACGCGAGAGATCACAGAGAAAGACATGTGTTATTTATGTAAAAGTTTATTTCAAATACTGACAAAAATTTTCTCACCTACTCCTACACAACTGAAACATTCCAAGCACGCCAGTACTTTCCAAAGTCATAATCATTCCACGTTCTCCAGTTATCCTTTTTATCATGTAAACTCTTTATTTTTTTTGTCTTGGAAGCAAGGGTGCCTCTGATTTCCCTGCAGTTATCACGGGCCAGGATGAAATATACTAATTATGCAATAAGAGAACACAAAAAAGAGAAACAATTCCTTGCAAAACAACAAGATAAGGTAAAAGCAGCACAAAAGTACTTCAGAGCACACAGCCTGTCGTTTCTTTATACATTCTGGCACGTGTTTATCATAGCTGAACGAGAGACACCCTGTGTGTTGGGTTCGAAACATACCCTGTTATTTCCTCTCCACCTGCCCCCCATGCAAAGCCAAACTAAGTAGCATTCAAGGACTCCTGTCCACTGTTGTTTCACAGAAAACGTATGCAGCTTATTCACCCATTTCTTTCAGCATTCTTTACTTGTTACAAACGGAGCCTTTTAAATGCAACATGTTTAAGTTCTGGCCAGATGAAAAGTTTGAATCGATTCAGCAATGCACTTTTAAACTTTAGCAGTAGACTTAAATGTCAGATCAAGAGGACAAGTGTTTTCTTTTTTTTTACAGGGTATCATCTCTTAGATTTGTCTTTGAATCAGCAGCATTTACACATATTCATATGATACAAATTCACATGGCCCCTGCACTAAGATAGAGCAGAAGTAGTGTTAAACTGAAAGGAGAGAGGAACCATTGAATCAGAAATAGCTCAGGCTACGAAAGAGTGAAAAGCAGGTGGAAAACAACCCAACAATCCCTTTCTGTTGAAGTCTATATACAATGGTTGGAGCCGAGAAAAGCAGTTCAGTCACACAGCGTCAACAACAAGCACACACATACAAGTCAGTTCTCTTTCACCCTCAGCAAATTGGACACACGTGAGGTTGAGAATGCACTGGTGCACCCTGTCACTAAGCCTATGTGATGGAGTGTGTGTTTTGGAAAGATTCCCTGAAGCAGTATTATACAAAGAGGCTGATTATCAGTGAACGCCGGCATTGACTTCAGATTTTTGAATGTGTGGATTTGGTGGACTCGCCATCAACCTGCCTTAGATCAGAACAGGTGGGATTTAAGTGCAGAGCACACGGTGACACTTTGCCCCCCCACCACACTTTGTAAAATCTCTCCCTTCTCTGCCAAATGTTAGAGCAATCTCTTCCTGCAGGTAAGCACAATGTCGATTTTTGGAGCTGGGCTGACACCTCTTTACCCTCCGACACTGTCGAGGTAAAAAATCACTTCAGGACACATCTGCGACAACCACGGTCTACTTTTAAATACAACCTTTGTGTTCACATTGTCGACCTTTTAAAGGTCGACACACTAACATGATGTGGTCACGTCACTGTTACATCTGTTGTCATGATCAGCATGAGCCAGATCAGCTTGGGCTGCAGTCACACTGGAATCACAAATGCATCAACGATCTCTAAGCCTGATGGCTGCACTGTTAAATTTGGCTCAGTTGGTTAAAAAAAACAGAGCAACAAATCTCCATGGAAGATATCCCAGGATGTAATCTCAACCGAGTTGCAGAGCTTACCACAAAAAGAGGAGCTGGTGTGAATATAATTTACAGAAGCATATATGCTATGCACCCCCCCCCCGCCCCAAATGCAGTAAACACATGTGAACCCTGACAAGACCGTCATGGTTTACTAACATAACATAGGATACACCTAGATGGCAACTGTCCTGGGCTGCAAAGAGGAATATGTGTACATGGATTGTCAGGACAGCAAAAATGAACAGAGGCGGAGGAAGGAAGTGTTAATGTGGCCTTCAAGGCCTCGTGTGTTTGTGTGAACTCCTCCCATCATTCCTGGTATAACATGTAAATTTTCTTTTTGTCACGTCACGATCATGCAGCACGGGAGAGAAAACGAGAGTCAAAAGCTAATGTAACATGGCCAGCGGCAGAGAGAGAGAGAGAGTGAGTGGTATTTTAATCTTTCTGACTGCTGCAGCAGATGACCCCACGCTAGGTTCAACAGAAGGGGACTGGAGGATGAGATTAATTTCCCGATATAGTGTCAATGAATGTTAAAGAATTCTGCCCGTTACAGGTTTGGTATACAAGCAATCATTCGCATACATTTTCCAACCCCTCTCATTGAAACCAGCCATGAGCATAGAACGGGAACATAAAGACCAAAGAACACACTGTAATCATGGTTCCTAACTCCCTTACACGCCTTATTTTGGTGTCATTCAGGATGCAAAATAGAACAAAACATACTATACAGATTACAAAGTGCATAAACTCACCCCATCAACCCCTGTCCAATGACACACACCTACTAATGCATCTTGGAACACCGAAAAACCAAGACATAAGGGAGGCAGCAGAGCAGAGCTGTGCATGGTGGGAAGACAGTACAGGCTGCGACCTTAAGGGCTGCCAAAACCTCCGTTCCTCCCACCCTGCCCCGCCCACATACAAGCAAATGGAATATTAACTTATACAACTCTGCCCGATATGTTAAAGCCAGTGGTGCCTGGAGATGAAAAAGGGAAGAAAGGAGAGGGGAGGGAGTGGACATATTAGGGACACAGGTGAGGAGAAGGGGGGTCGTTTGCTGGGAGCCATGGAGGGGGGGGGGTGCTTCAGCAATGACAAAGGCTAGCCGGCTAGCTTGCTGGTCACCAAAGAGGACTTTCTCTGGGGCAGATCCTGCGGCGTGGGAATGTGGTCACCAGTCACCAGGTTCTTGTCAGGCCCTGCCACAGGAAGCTGCTTGTTCTTCATTTTGGCCTTGGCCATGTTGTAGTCGCCAGAGTCAAAGTACTTTTGCTGTGTGAGAAATGACACAGAACATAAAGAATGCTTTATTATTTATCACAGTTTTGCATATGTTTGGCTGTAAATACCCCCAGTACTACTGGTTATAGAGATTGTCCTGTATGAACCTTAATGGAGAAGTGCACAACGTGCTTATGTATTCACTAAATATATGTCACAGATGTTCATGGAGCCACACAGCAATTCTTTTTAGTATGAAATTCCATAGAATGCATTTTTTCACAGAGGAAAGACTGATTTTGTCCCCTCAGCTTCTAAATTGGTTTGACATTTCGGAAGATGAACAATGAGAACCAAATATATTTCCTTTATCACCAAAGAGTCAAACTATGTCTAACTATTTTATGGAGTGTGTAAGTTCATGAGTTTCCTGTTGTGTTGATTCACTCACCAAAATGGAAAAATTCTCTCTGAAATTGTCTAACTTATGATCTCATCAATCTCTGATGATGTGCATTTTGGGAGTTATCTTATGATGAAGCACTGCAATTTAGTTTTTGGCTCTCCCCTCAGCCTGCTTCGGCTACACCTACTCTTAGTCAGTGATTTCCCACAATGACTTTCAACAAACTCCAGAGGTGGACGTTCTCTGTAGCATATACAGTAATGTGTAGGAGGACAGTGCAACAGATTTTCAGGTTGAGGGGAAAGTGAGAGGCGAAAAAGAGTGATGCTCTTCTGTGCTCTGTCATGATGAATAATCAGCCATATGAGCCATTTAACATAGGTGGTGCTCTACAGAAGGTTGGTCAGTGGAAAATAATGTATTCTTTGTTTTAGCCCAGTATGATTGTTGAATAAACAAAAAAAGGGCAGCTCTAGATAGAAGTCCAATGTCTTTAGTTGTGAACTAAATATGACATCTATGCGAGATAATCTATGTACAGAACGATGAAAAACATGAAGCCAAGGTATGTTGATTTTTCTGTGACTGTGATGCACTGGAGCTCATTGCAGAACAGACATCAACTGAACCAGATAACTGAAATACTTTCTACCACAGTTCATGTATGAGCAGGCATTTCTGAAGTTTTAGGGACCAAATCTGTGAATCTCTTAAATGAGACACAATCCTGCCTCCTCACTTTTCTCATGTTTGTTCAGGTCCTGGACAAACCTTGGTCACCTACCCCTTTCTGTAGTCTCTTCATGAGGAAGTCTGAACCACCGGGCTTCTGGCCCAGACCAGGGTACTTGGCCTTCAGCTTGGCCTCTTCGGCCTTTACAGGGTTTGCATTCTTTTCTTGGGAGTCCTGCAAAGACAAGTAAAACCCGGCATTACTGATTTTGCTTTGGGCAGAAAACAGGATCCATCCAAAGCAGCAGCTGGTACATATCTAGGAAAGCGCAAGCACAAGTGGAACAGCAGGTTATGTGGCTCATTTTAGTATATAGAGTTGTATTTTCTGTTAACTGGATGACCTTGTTTGCATAAAGTACCAACATTTACAGTGAAAATCACAAGTTCTATCAAGATACAAATAACTTCCCAACACAGATTAGACAATAGAGGGTTGCGGAAGACTGAGTGTTAGTGACTGCCGAGGTGTTGGCAATCACCAAGACTAGCCAAACTTGTCAGACACCAGTCATTCGAGTTCCTGTCATGTAGGTCACCATGGCACACCTTGTGTCATGTACACACTGTGAAAGTGTTTTGGTCACTGCTATTAAAAAGTAGGCATCAAGCGCACTTTAGATTACAACATACTTTAAGGCCACATCACTCCCTGAACACAAGTTACCCGAAAGTGTACAGCACAGACCTACGTCCACTACACTGACAAGTTGGACTCAGCCTGCAAAGCTTACCGGGCTGGGATAAAATGTGACTCAGGACAAAGAAGCCGATGTATGGATTCCCTCAGGAGGTGGGGGAAATTTGTGGAACCAAGTCTGCTAAATCACTTGGGTCCATGACGGGAAATTTATGAGCTACTATATTTGTCCCTAATGCAGGAAAACTGCAGATTTCAACATGTTCTTTGTGCACCCACTAGAACAGTTTTAAGTACTATGTACAGAAATATGTCGCCTTCAAAGTTTAATCTTCTACCCTGTTTGAACGGACAGACACACACCATCTTCTTTTCTCTGTGTTCCATTAAAGCTACGTGACACTCTGTGGGGCTGTTTAATAACTAGATAACTGCCATAAATCTTTAGAAATTGTGACTGTAATATTACATGAAGGTGTTTGGTTATATTTGTTTTTATGTAAGTTTTCTGATGACCCAACTGCTGCTACTGCATGAAAAAACCTAGGAATACAAAACTACACACAGGCCTGCAAGCGTGACAAAAGCAAATTATACCAAATGCAGAATCTATCCAATACAATGATCCAGATGTGGCACATCACTGCCGTTGTTATGGCAGCGTAAGGAAATGCGGAAGCACTACCACACTGCAGTTGTCGTCACTTTCAGGACAAGACCATGAGGATTCAAAGGCATGTGCCACCCGAGGCGAAACCTTTGCGTATTTTCTCATTGCAGGTGTTTTGACTGGCTCAATGTTTACTAAATTAATCACTAACTTGTGTATTTATTTGGAGGCGGACGGCCCGCCACGAAACGTCCCCTCATATCCCAGGACAGGCCAATGAGGCCAGGTCTGCTGTAGACTAAAAAAACAACACAAAATGACATGTGGCATGGCATGACACATGCAAGACGGTCTGTATGGTGGTAAAGTGACAGTACAGACCGACTCCAATCTAATGAATAGCGTATAAAAGCGCTGCGCATCTTGCTTCAGTCATCTTCTGCTTTGATGCAGCGCTGAGCGTATTGCAAACACTTCACTTCTACTAGCTGATGTTAGCCACTTCTTGCTAGCATGTACGGTGGTTAGCCAACAACACCAAGACAGCAGTCGGAAACCCACCTGTTTTTCGTCTTCGTACTCCACTTGAGTATCTGACTCCAGGTTTTCTGAAGACATAGTGTGAGTATGGCGGACAAGCGAGTGTCCCGGAAGTGTCAGGCAACTCAAATAGATTAATATACGAGGTACGGTTTGTTGTACCTGTACTGAACCTAATCCTGATTTTCTGAACACGACTGCGCCCCAACAAAAATGGCGTAACGACACATGACATCACTATTGGAGGGGAAGATTCTACTTGTTGACATGTACAGTAACCAATGGAAGCGCGGTAGTGTTCCACTAAGAGCCAATGGAATTTCGCCAATGCTGCCGCTGTCTGTGACTGACAGTTCATTGGCCAATCACGTTACAAAATGCAGAGTGGGAAAGCTGCGGAGTCCGCACTGCATCGCCTCAAACCCCCTAAATAGCGCAAAAAATGTATAACGTAATTAACGCAATACAGTTAAAAAGTCGATGTAAACTGTGTTAAATTGATAAATTGGAAAGTCAGAAGCCGTTTAAAGAACGATCGGCTGCCATTGTTGTAATTAATTTTTGCTTTTGCTGATCAAGGTAACTTTGTAACTGTTGTAGCTCGTTAATCAGGCTATTAGCGGGAACGTTTGTTTTACGTTGACATCCAAGCTAGCTTTCTTAAAAATCTGTAAGAAATTATCTGTAAGAAACTGCATTTTTATGCCATATTAATAGCATTTTTTATTATATTTCTTTTGTTTGTTTGTATAAGATCATCCACATGCTGGGTTACCGTTGGGCGAGGTTATCTGTTTAGCTTAACTATATATAATGTTAGTTTTGGTAAGATGCTAAAATCGTAAAGTTAATTTTAGTTTTTTTTTGTCTGTTCTTTCTACAGCTTTTTAGTTTGTGACTTCAAATCTATGGCGTGTGTACAACGAGTTAGAACTTCACAGGTAATAACTATAATTATTCAAAGGTTAAAATGGCTCACTTACACAGCTAGCTGTTAGCTATAAAGACTTACACAATTGTGCAGTTTCAGTTGGGTTGCACTTCTTGTACCTGTTCATAACAGTTGTGATTAATATTTTATTATGTAAAGTGCTCATAGTTTAAAGGTAGCATGAGGTACTTCAAATAAGGACCTTTTCTGTTTAAATTTCATGTCATTGCATTTGTTGGACAGCTATAACTAGTCAGTAACTGTACCAATATGATGTTAAGCTGCTGTCCTTATCAGCATTATCTTTCTGGTAAATCTGTATCTCCTATCCATAAAAAGAATAAATTCGACTTAATTAAAATGTTTATTCCATGATGTTTAACATGTAAAGAAGTGTGTCTGACTTTATGATTTTCTTACTTTTACTTAATACAATTAGATTACTAAACAACTGATTACTAGCCTCACAAAACAAAAAATAAAATGAATTACAAATGAGATTACATTTTAGTAAAAACAATAATTTACAGCTTTGTTGTCAGGAACAAACAGTGCTATGAACACTGCTAACTGCAATATTTAGCTTAGTATTGAGCTTTTTAAGTTAAGTTGTGCACTTGAGAAATACAGTACTCATAAGTTATAACAGTGAGACATTAACTGTATTTTATATGAACTATATTGTGACTTCACTCAAATGCAAAATTTCCAGAGAGCCATTCATTACTTTGTATCACCAATGCAGGATACTCAGCTGCTGCCGAATCAGGTTCTTTCAGAGCAGCAGTCCCTGGTTCTTATAAAGAAGCTTCTGGCAATTGCAGTGTCTGGCATTACATACCTCCGTGGTCTTTTCCCAGAGAAAGCATACGGGAGCAAGTATGTTGAAGGTTAGATTACACATGAAAACTACTTTTTCTGCAAATCACAGTGATTATCAAGTGGTAATCATCATTTGGAAATATGTTATGGGTAGATTATGTCCTTACTCATGTTCTGTTTTCTACCCATAGATCAGAAAGTGATGATTCTTCGAGAGGAGAGAAGCTGTCCTGGGTCTAGTCAGATTGTTCAGTGGTAAAAAAGACAAAACACTCTTGACACAAAATAATTTTTTAAACATAGTTTCTTATAGAAATCACTATTTTATAAATATTGCAATTGTAATTAATATATTTATAAATGTATTTTATTGTAAAAGTATTTCAGACAATATATATTTTTACACAATGTGGCACTATGACAAAAATGATTATAGTAATTACCTGGGAGTCATTGCAAAAAATTCTCCTTTAAGATAATTAAAGTTCAGATATTAAGATGTCTAATTATGTTATACTGTGCAGTTCCTACTTGTGTAGACTAAAATGCCAGATCACTTGGTGTTTTTCAAAATTTTCCAGGATGCAGGGATGTTTTGAGGCCATCCAGAAGAAATATGTAAGTCATGTTTTGTCTTAGAAATTAACATAACAAGAAAACCAAGCGTTCATTTACATTTTGTCATAACAACAGAATTTATGTTATTTTTCAGCTCCGGACAGTTATTATGTCGGTGAGTGCTTTCACAGTCTTTTTGGATGTTTAATTGAGATTAACACACAACACAGTGCAGTGCAGTGTTTAGCACTAAACAATTTCTAAGCACGTTCCTTGTCTTGGCGAGTTAGGCCTTATCAGGGCTCTTTGTTGTAGTATCTCTGCGTTTACGAGAATTTGAATGATAATTGCTGGTGTCTTCTCCTGGTAAGTCGCTTTGGATAAAAGCGTCTGCCAAGTAAAGTAAAGTAAAGAAATATTCATGGTGCTAATGTTTTGTCCCTTTGCTCCATTTTTAGATTTACACTGACCCGAAGAACCCCCAGGTAATGGGCACTTGGTGTTCTTGCCACTGTCTTTGTTCAGCTGTATTAAGCTGTTGGACAGAGCTGCTTTTATCGTTACTTTTTGTCCCTGATGAAGCCCCTGTTTCACCTTCTCTTTCAGAAAGTGACCGAGTTTTACCAGTTTAGGATCCAGTACACTGCAAATGGAGCACAGATGGAAGTTGAAAGGTTGAGTTGTGATAAGTTCATTAGACAGTGAATCCACCAGATGGCTGGGTGCCTTTCTGTGAGGAGTCTGCATGTTCTCACTGTGGCTCTGTGGGTTTTCTCTGGGTTCATATGTGTAAATGTGAGTGTGAATGTCTATCTATGTAAGTCAGCACGGTGACAGTTGGGATAGGCTCCAGCACTCCCATGAAAAATGAGTAAGATAAGCATGTATAGACGATCAAGTCAGTTTATGTTTCCAGTAACCAGCTGCTTCAAAGTGTGGAAGCAGTGTTTCAGTATTTGTGTGAGGCCATGGGACAGTTTGATACATTCAGTGTCTTCCAGAACAACAATTCTATTTTTCTACAAATAAAAATTGTTTTTTCTAATGGATTTAGCAGCTCTGTGTAGATACAGCAGCTCCGTGCTGACAAACAGACAGGTTCATTTGTTTGCTACAATATAATACAGTATGTTATCCAGTTAAGTTAACAGACTCCTTGCGAAGCAGAGGGCAGACACGTTCAGACAGCACTGGGCAGATGGCTTGGGTTTGTTTCTTAACCTGTTTTATTTGTGTACCAGCAAAAACAACAATAAGTTGTCATCATTGTCATGTGGCAACACTAAGAAGGCCAGCATCCTGCTGGTGAGGAAGCTCTACACTCTGATGCAGAACCTGGGTCCTCTGCCAGAAAATGTCTGCCTTAACATGAAGCTGGTCTACTACGATAACGGTAGCACACACAGACACAATAACGCCGTATAACTTACAGTGTTTTGATTTGATTATTATAAAATGCATATCACAAAGATCCACATGGTTCTGCTGAGATTGTTTGTGGTTGTAGTTGCAGATGTATCTCAGTCAGTTGATTTTGGCACTTTATGTAGCACAGCTTTTCTGTTTGATTCCTTTCCAGTAACCCCTCAGCACTACCAACCGCCAGGCTTCAAGGAGGCTGAAGGTGACACCATGGAGTTTGAGAGCGAGCCTGTCAAACTGACCATGGGCGAGGTGGTCACCCCCTTCCACACTCTGAAGTTGGACATGACCACAGAAAGACAGAGACTGGAACAGGTGATGCGAATGAAGCAGGAGCACGTTGGAGTCAACTTACTTATATTTGGCTCTTTCAAGTTGTCATTATAAAATATAATCTTTAAATAAAATCAACATCCTCATCTTCCAAGAGTTTTGGTGTCAGCATTTCTCATTGCATTTTGTTAAACATGCCCAGGTGGAGCAGAGTGTTTCTGTCAAGGAGAAATGGGTTCTGAAGATGGAGGAAGATGACGCCTTGTCACAGGTCAGCACACAAGCTAACATTAAATATGTGTTTACACTAAGCAGACTTTAATATGGGAGTAATGGTTCATGACTCTTAAATCAAATGCTTAAAATCTGAGCCCAGGGTCTGTTTTAATAAAAGCAGTTTGTTGTAGAGGTGAGATTGCAAGCTTTCCTATTCTAGAGCCACATAATTGAAGACGTGGAGAAGCCTGACACTGAGAACATGGACTTGGATAACACTGGTAATTATTATCATCAGCAATCAACAGCATTTCAACAGTTTACAAAAATGATGCAGTGTGTGTATATATTGTCTAAAGAAATCCAGATGAGCTGTTGTGAGAAGTTTGAAGACTGCAAGGATGTCACAGAGGTAGGTGTGGCATTAACTACACCAATTGATTAACATGAAGTTAGTTTAAAGCTGCAGAATACAACGAGTACTGATCCCATTAGCTCGTTTGGTTTTTGTTCTCTTGTCAATTGAAAATTAGTGGTGAGGAATCAAAACAAACGGAAATGTAATCTAATCTTAATCAAACAAATGTGCCACATGGCACATTTGTTTATATCTCTATATAAATATATATCTATATATATAGCCCAAAGAATACGAAGGGCTTCTCAGCTCTCTGAAAGCAGTCTCTGCGTAAACACGGAGCTTTTATGGGCGTCTGCGTTACGGACCACCTGTCCCCCCTCAGATGGACACTCTGGTGAAGAAGACCTCTGACACGGAGGTGGGTCTGAAGAGGACCAGGAGTGGACGGATCATCAAGTCCACTACGGTAGGTCACCCACTTGAAGCTTGATAGCCTTCAGAGCTACATGACTGCAGAAACACTAGATTTTCTTCCACTACTGCTGCATCGGTTAAAGCTTCGTAATACATGTCTGGTAGTGTCTTTAAAGTAACCAGTGTGAAATAAGGTTCAGTAAGGCAGTAACTCTTTTTTATTTGGTTAAGGCAGCCAGGAGATTTACAATCAACCAGGTTTTGTTTTATAATACGTGATGCAAATGGAAACTGACCTACTTTTAGGGTGTTGGAGCATTTGACTTTATATTATACTTTCATTTAAAGGCACTCGATATGTGTTTTAGGAATATGCTGTTTGCTGTAGAAAACGTTTACATTTGTAGAGTTGAAAAGCATAAAAAAGATTTATTTCATGATAAATTACATTTATGATTGATTAATTTATAGATCTGACAGATTATAAAGAGAGAAATTCTGTTTACATTTATGTTTGTGTGTGTGTGTGGGCAGGAGACAAACTTGACTATGAGTAACAGCAAGCCATCTGCTATGATAGACAAAGCGGTGAGTCACTTGTCTTTACAGCTTCTGTAAACCTAAGTCAGATCCCACTAAAATATACATTTAATCTGACTATAAAGCTCTAAACAAAGCTAGAAAATACAAAAGGTTCTCTACATAATCTGTATTCTCAGATCACTTATATCTTCATCACTAATATGCAGTATGTGTATGTATGTGCGACCAGTCTGGAAAATGTGTTTAAGTCAAATGTGTCTCCACACGACATATAATATAGTTTTCTATAAAACATGTCTATGTTGTATTCAGGATGAATTTTGAAGTGGAAAAGCGTAGGAACCCTTGGTTCACAGATGAGTCAGCACTGATCACTTTGGTTTCACAAAGTGCGATGGTGTCTATCAGTTGACACATAAAATGCTGCGGTTGATGTTTGTCATCGGCGTGTTTCTTCTGTTGTTTTCAGATTTCTCAGTATGACATCCCCGACAGCCAGGAAACGCCATCCACCTCCGCACCCAAGAAGAAACGCAAATTCAGCGAGCCCAGAGACCTCTATTGATCCCGCGTCATGGAAAACATGGCAGCAACGCTGGATTGAAGTTTTTTTTATTCCCCATCTGATTAAAGCTTCTTCACACCTGCTGTGTAAAAGCGTTTTAGCAGCATTTTGAGGTTGCAATATTAGTCTCAGTGCAGTTTATTTAATGAAATACAGTTTGATATGTTTCATTGGTGGAGTTTAAAAATAGTTCACGTTTCATTTTAATGGTTGTGTTAGCAGTCTTCTGGTACGTGTGAACAAAGCAGGTTTCGTGAATAAAACAGTAACAATCCAACAGTGAGTGAGAGTTATACAGTTAGATCTGATTTATATACTGTGAAAGAGCAACAAAGAAATGTCTCTCAGAACATTTATGCCAGATGGGTTAGTGCTCACCCGTGAAAGCCTCTAGGATTATATAAATATAAATAAAGATCACACTGGAAAAAACTGGTGGAATAAGCCAGTGTCCACAGAAAAAAATAGAGCAGCGTGCAGAGATCAGAGTCATACGATGAGCATACTATGATGCATGCCAGGATTTTATGAGTAATATCTTTTATTAGCTGTAAGCTGGCGGTGGTAAGAGACCTTGTTAGTAGTGTAGGTATTGTAGAGGTAGACAACAATAAAATTAAAGCTAAATCCTTGCAAGCCTAGTCTATCTATACAGTTTAGGTGGTAATTATGCTTCGGGACTTCTGAGAGAGAATTATATTAAGTGCAGCAATGCAGTTATCGTAATAACGGTAAACATCTGCTTTCATCAACATTAAGACGCTGTCAGACACCTGCGTTTGCATAGTGGGTTGGAAAAAGGAAATGCATGCAGCCCTCTACAATACGTTCAACAGTTTCAGCTTCCTGCCAATAAAATCCCTCAGCTCACCGTCTGCCTCTTAAAAAACAGTCGTCTTCCTTTGAATAGAGCCTGAAATGCCACCATTTGCATGTGAGGTGCCTTAAATGAGGCTGTTAAGTGAAAGTGGATTATATCTGTACACAGTGACCTTTGGGCCCAGATAAGGGCCCATCAGCAGCCTCCCGCCTGGCAAGCTGTGTGTTTTTAATCTCCTATTGTTTTTCCCAGAGAGAGGGACATTTGCTGATAGACTGCCTTAACCCACTGCAGATCAATACTGCAGGAAGCCTTTGTGATGCATATCCAAGCACGCACACACACACACACACACACACACCCCGTTCTGTGTCTGCAGCAGGCCGAAGGGAGGAGAGAAAGAGGGACTCCATCAAATCAGTCCTCACTTCCTAACACAGGCATTGTCTTGCTCACCACATTCATTTTATTGTCTTTGAGTTTTTACGGGTAATTCTGATAACAGAGAAGCATTTATGAGCTGTGAAATGAATCAGGGTTAGCTAACCCCACAGCACAACTCTTGGCATTTTTTAATACTTTTCATTATTTTGACAGCGAGACATTCTCCGGGTATTGATATGAGATGAATTGCAATGCACCTCTGCAGGTTTGCTCCTGTATTGTAAATAACCTCTATCTCTTGTTAAAGGCATTACAGCAAAGGTATAACACAGAAATGAACCGATAAATAGAGCCCAAAAGGCGAAATGCATCCAATGGCATGGAAAATAAAAAGAAACACACACAGCAAAATACATATATTGAGAGATTGTCTCATATTGTCTCACCCTTGGAGATCAGACACTTGAAGACACAGAGGCTTAAACCTGGATCACTTTCAGTCACATCATAATTGAAAATGAAACTACAAGAGAAAAATGTTTTATGGGTAGACCAGTGTTCTTGTCAAGCATGTCCCAAATATCTAACAATACAGGAGGAAAGGCATCTAAATTGCAATTGTATTTCGCCTCCACCCTCAATCCTTCACTTGGCTCCACAGACTCTACATCATTTCTGTACACACACGTCTCACTGAAATGAATTCTGAAATTACATTCAGGGACACACGTCCAGCGGGCCAGTGTTAACAGATCAATCAGCTGGTCAAACAGCAGGAGGGGCCGCTGGATGCCTCTGCAGACCAATCAGAAATCTGGGTTCAGCCTGTCTGAGTCGATATCTCGGGTCCAGGCCTGCCTGTGTACGGTCAAGGCAAGACACACTGCCAAACTGATGGACAGACAGCCGCAGTCCATCCCAAGGCTCCACATAGATTAAAGCCCGCGTCTGTGAACCTATGGTCGCTGTGTGGTGATTGTGCCTGCAAGGCCTATAGGCCCCAAGGGGGCTGGGCCTTACAGCAGGAGGGGGAGGAGCGGGGGATGGAGTGGACATTCAGCCCAGGGACCGTGACCCCTTTGACCTTGCCAGAAGGGCAGCAAATGTTTCAGAGCTGATTAGCGCTTCCCCAGTAGAGTACCGCTCTCACTGTTAACCCTTTGGAATCAGGTAGAGTGCCGAGGTGTCGGATGAAATCCAGAAAGTGTGTCAGTCATTCAGGTTATAAGGAATATTGCATGAATTACAATATTATAATAACTGCTGTCATGATTTGTTGTGTTTAGTGTTAATATCAAATCCGCCTTGATCAAAATGCACAATATAAAACATAAGAGAAACTTAGAATATAGAAAAATAGTACAAACAGCAATATAAAAAGTGTAGTTGCAGTGCAGTACAAAAAAAATGTAAATTGATATTAATTCTAATTTGATGAAAGTTACTGGCAACACCAAAAGTTGTAAGCCTAGATTTCAAGCAAATGAGAACTTGAGCATACCATCTTCAGTGGTATACAATGTCGTGACGTATTGTCACTTAATGGTAATACTTTATACTACCAATGGCACCAGTGCAGATGGTAGCAGAAATGAAATGTCCAGAAACCCCCACTAGAGGGTGATACATAGCCATGGAATGAGGCCCTTATACACCTGCCTTGTGTCATGACAGAGAAGCATCTTCCCTTTCATGCATGCCTTAATCAGCTAATACAGTTAGCCTCCACATGGTAGATAATTTAAAAAGCATGCAATCCTACTAAACAGCCAACACGATGCTATTCAACTTGTCTTTTGAGAGACACTGCAGTGGAGTCAACAGTATTGATCCAAATAAGGAATGATAAAAGAAGGGGAGGCTGAGAGCAGGTGGTACTGGGCCAGCAGATTCAGGGATTTACTCGCTCACCGGGTATGTATGGTCAGTGCTGCCGAGTAGCGAGGGGACCAGTACCTACTCCAAACAGATGCTCAAAGCAATGGGATGTGCCCCCATTGTGATCAGAGTGGACAGCTGAATTGTTTACCACCAAAGGGCCCTTTTCTTCAGTGGTAGGCCCACGCACAATGGGGCCCCCCACCACACTGACACACTAAGGATTTCTGCAGGGGGATGCAGTGGGGGTTGGGGTGGTGGTGTTTGTGTGTGTATCAGGGGATAGGGGGTTTATAGGGTGAGCCTCTGTCCGTACCCCCTGTTTTCTTTCTCTCTGCTCAGATGGACCTCTCTGCGCCCCCCATCTCCTCCACAATGCCCTCCCCACAGCTACCGGAGGGCAGGGGTTTAAATGTCACGCATGGCCATCAGAGCACCCAGCCCCTGACTCGTGTCTCCAGGGGGGAGCACGCTAAGAGACAGGGAGAGGGAGAGAGGAAAGCTAAGGGGAGGGAGACACTTGCCCTTGCCCCATTGTCCATTACGATAGGCATGAGCTGCTAACTGACTCCAAATCAAGTGTATCCTCTCGCCACGCGCCCTAGCCTTGTCCCGCTCTTGCTCAAACACAAAGGCTCTCTGTGTTTTACTTTTTCAACCATCAAGTTGAATAGTAGTTTTGGTCATGGTATGTTTGACAGAGCGGCTTAAAGGAGGCTGCAGAGTCTAAATTCAGCTGGCCGACTGCAAAGAATGATAAACACAGTTTGTCATCTTCAGACACACGAGATGTGTCCACATCGCTCTCTGGTGAGCTCTTATAGGATAAAAATCAATGCAAACTTTTTGCGTTCGGTCACATAGGAGGGACTCCAAAACATTAAAGCAAGTAGAGATGGGAGAACGATGGGGGATGAGATGTGGGGTGACAAAGTGTCAGGCTGAAATACAAGTACAGGACAAAATATACAAGCTGCCAGCCAACTTTATCCCAGCCCAAGGTCCTGGCCCATACTTTACCCACACACAAGATTGAGTGTTTTATGTATCTATTTGTTCTAAATAGTGGCACACTTGACCTTGAGGCAAGACGTGTGTGCTTGCAGCCTAGCCCGGGAATCATCCCTCCTGTCAGGGACGGAAGGGAGTGACCTTGAACTGCAAAGGCACAGGCATAGCTGAGTGCACAAACTCATTTAACTCCCGGGTTTGTTATCGACATGCTGTAATCGTTAACATTATGGATGATGAATAACTACCAACTGCCGCATACCTGTGCAATACATCGCCGTGCCACACAGACACGGGCCAGCCAGGGGCCCGCGATGGCGGATGCACCATACTGATGGTCAGGTGACTGCAGGGCCACATCACTTAGACTTGTTTTTCCAACCAATTGCAGCAACAGCTCATGAAGAGTGCCAGAAAAGCACACTGAGGTGCTTAAGGACATAGATCACTTCTACGCTTTACGTTTTTTTTTAGCACAGATACTTCTATGTGTACTCAGGAAACACTTAACCTCCAGCATCATATATTCGGGCATCTGGAATGGATCACTTTTTTTCCTGCTGACTTTGTATTGACCGTTGTAAATGGGTGAATTTACTGTAGTTTCAATGAAACACAGAAAAATGATAACGCCATTATTAGGCTCAACACTTCCAGAGCTTGAGGCTTAAATTTGGAATGTTTAGGTTTTTACTACTAAAGCGAGTGAATTAGTCATTAAGTTATCATGGGATGGGGTCATTTAATAAAAAGGTACAAAACAGCACCAACATGTCTGGACAGATCTTCATGTATCTACTAAGTAAGGCAGTGACACACAGTCAGTTTAGTTTTCGTTTAGCTGTAAGCTTGTTAGGATTAAAATACATACACAGTGTGCCCGAAGATGACCGCACATTGAGAAGGCCAGATGATCAGTTTCCAATTTAGTGTCTTTAACCCATATTAATAAAGGGGTGTGACAAATAATCAATAGACTAATATATAGTGATGAGTTCTGTTGTGATATGGTATCAATACCCTGATACGCTAATAGAAGATGTTTTGGTGAACGTTCAAAGATTATGTTTCTATCTACTCATGATTAAATAAGCAACACACCTAAAGAACAAGTTAGAGAACATCTGATCTCTTCTAATCAGTGAAAAACTGATGACAAGTCAGATACCAATATATTAGTGGTTGTGGAAGCTTTTAAAAGGAGGAGATATAGAAAATAATAACATTATTATTAAAATTTTACATATTACAAATTTCAATAACCTTTCATTTCTATGTATATGTCACACTGCATGTTAGAAACTGTCTTATGTGCATACATATATGCTTTTTTTTCGTCTGTACAAACTGAAATTAAAAGCTTTGACCAGACTGTAATATACACAGATTGTGTTTTTTATGTTCTAAACTCTACTAAACTGGATATTTGTTGTATATATTATAGAAATATTGGGGTGCAATATAAAAGAATCACCCAAATGGAAAACCATGGGCATTATGGGCAAAACAAGTTTGTGCTAGCACATGCAGTTTCTGGCACAATCATTTGGTCCAGTTTTTTTTGTGCACACAAGATACAAGTAAAGACTAACAAACCAATGTGCCACCCACATAGAATACATTAACATGTCATACCCATTTGACAAAAAACTACATCATATAGTGATTTGGGGAAATAAATAAAACAGTACCTGACACATGACAGGAGATTCTGTCAGACCCGACATACAATGAAATACAAAACACAAAACCAGGTCACTGCAGTCTGGCAGCTTTTCACAAGTTTTCCAGGAGTTTGAAAGTTTGAATGTACATCTCATATACAGTAACTCAGAGTTTCCACACCAGGTCTGCAGTTTGACCACATGCGCAATCTGCCCGAGGGTAGAAGAAAAAGTTTGGTAGATTTTCCTCTCTCTCTCTGTCTCTGATGGCCTTGGGAGTTTGACTTCTGCCCTTCTAGTATTTTCCTCCTCTCCAGGCTTTGAGGGCTTTTCATCTCGCCAAGGTGCAAGGGCAGCCACTTCTCTCCTCTCTCAGCCCCTTTTTCCCATACAGCATGCACATACAGCACACATGTGGATTTCCATTTCAGCTATAGCTCTGGATTAGCACCTCCACCACCCCAAGGCTGGCTTAAGACAAGAGGGCAGACATTGAGCAGTGTTGGTGGGATGCATGTGGGGGAGTAGATCCCCCAAGACCTGTTTGAGGCCATGGATGAATCCTCTAAACACAAATGTGGTTGTACTGGATGAGCTGTGTTGTTAAGTGTCAATTTTTTGTCAGCTTGATGGCCTCACATACAGCCAGCCCTGCACTGCAGTCTCAACATGACACATTTTTATTTGTGAAGTAAGTCATTTAGCATTTGCGTTACCACTAGTTACTACGCTCCCTATTTTACTAAAACAGAACACACGTTCCTTTATCTAACGTACAATGTGAATCTCAATACTCAGAAAGTGTACTAACAACAAGCCTTTATGGTCCTTATTTCTTTTTCTTATTTGTACTTTCTACAACCTGCATTGAATGTTTTTCTTTCGAATAGAACGGATGTCCTAGAATCTCAACAATAAGTGTTATCTGCCATCATCTGCCCCAAAAAAGCACCTTGCCACAGTGTTAGAGTCTTACATGCTATGCTTACATGCCATTAGCCAAACCACAATGGTTGGACATCAGGTCATTTTACCACAAACCTCCAACATGCCCATCAACCATATCAGACATCCAGTGGCAATCGTATCGTAACAACTGACCCGACCCAACTACAACTAAATTGTGGCTGAATTATTGATACAGTGGCGTTGGCCGCTTTGCAAGTGGGGGCATGAAAGGGAGCCAACATGGGAATGGTCTGCTAATTTTATATGGGAGCCTCAGGGCACATTTCTCCTAGAGAAGACCAAACATATTGACATGTATGTGTAGGGGGAGAAACTGTATATATCAGCCAGGTGGAGGAGAAAAATGGACAATGTAACAATCTATATATGGCTCCATCTTCCTCTACGTGTGTTCTATTCCTAGTTTTGCTCTAAATATGGTTAACAGTAAGAGAGATTGAGCACTGTAGTGATGCAAGTATGAAGAGCTTGGAAGGCATCTCTGTAGTTTTCCTTATTCTTCTCCTGATATTAGATTGTTTTCACAGAATTGTTCACATGCGTGTGTCAGTGTGGTATAAATACTGTATAGGGAAAAGGTGAGATGAATTGTGATGTATGGGATCAAGCCGTTTAGAAAGGTAGTCCAGGGAGGTGTGGGCTGTTTGTAGCCAGGCCAAGGCTGTTGACCGTCAGTGAGCTGTCGGGCTAATATCTCCAGAAGTGTCCAAAAGCCTTTGTGTCCTCAGTGTACTTTTATTTCCACCTTTCTTGGAATTGTGATGACCGTGCCTCGGGGCGACAGAGACACCTTGAGGAGCGCCCACCTTTAAATCTGCTGCACCATGATTTCAACCATGACCTCTCGCTAGAGGGATCCCTCAGGCGAGATTTAAACGAGCTCCCCTAGGTCCGCAGCGACTCCTTTATTCACCACGTTTTAAAAGACATGAATTGGCCGTCTCTGATGGCTAATTGTGAAATTTATTTAAATAAAGAAGAGAAGATTTGGATAAATTGATATAAAAACTTACATGTGTGGATAACTGCCTGTGACATGTATGTGTAAAGGGTGTGCCAGAGAGAAAAAAAGGGCAGATTTATGGAATGACTGTGACAGAAAGACAGCAGGAATGCTGAGGCCCCCTGCAACCCGTGTTTCGTTTCCTTTCTTTGCTTTCCGTTATAATAAAATGGAAGCCCAGCGCCTAAAATACGGAACACGTTTGCTGTATTTACATGTCACCAGACATCATTTATTTTTCCTTTTATTTAGACTCTTCTTCTTTCACATGAAATGCTATCACTTACATTTTTACAATTCCTTTCTTTTCATCTCTCGCTTGCTGTTATGGAGGACAAATGGCGAGAAAAGCATACAATATACAGGCTATTGATCCACGCCCATCACTGCAGAAAAAAAGTCGGTTCAGGGGGTGGGGGAACAGAGGGGGGACTGGACACAGCGATCGATAACCTACTCTATCAGTCGTTTCCATGGCAACCGGCCGAGCAAGGACAGAGGGTTGCCATGCATTTTGCACCTGTCTATTTCATATACCTATTGTGATAATGAAACTGTCGGAGAAACGAATGTAGAGGTGACGTGGGGCTCCAGCCTAGCGTCAACTTCCACAATTAAAGAAATTAAATAAAGGTTGATACCATCCTGGAAAAGAGAGGTGAAAAATTGGAGTGAGGGCCAGGGGTCTGGGGGGGATTTCAGTAACCTTCCTCACTCTCTGATGTGGTTTGAAGGATGCATGTAGACAACCTAGGTCGCAGCAACACAGGTGCAAATCCACATGTCTGGGCCCTATTATTATTTTCAGAAAAACATGCACACATGTCAGTTTGAAATCAGCAATTGTTTCCTGACACTGGTGAAAGGGCCTCTTTTGTAGTTGACCCCAATTTGAGGGCCGGCCAAGCATGATCAATGTGCTGGCCATAAGCTCGCTATGAGTAACTGTAGGCACAAGAGTAGAGAAATAAAGCAGGGTTGATGCAGCAAAAGAGTGAGAAGTGAAGGTGGAAGGGAGTGGCGCTATTGGCCAAGATAAACTGTAGCTTACTTCAGATCAAAACCCAGAAGGGCTGAGCCAGAAAGACTGTCAGTCGAACTTGACACCCAGACCATCACTGGGCATTGAACTTCCAACCCTCTTTTAACTGGAGGTTCGTCAGCTCCAGTGCCATTGTGCTGAATCTAGTCATCTCTAAGTGGAAGGGATGGATATGATGATCTGGGCCCTGTGTTGATCATGTGCTGTATTGATCGCAATACAAACTACTGCTGAAAATGCTGAACTGAGAGCGGGAGAGTGGGAGGGAAGCATAAACTGTGGCTTCTCACTATAACCGGTGACCTTCTTTTAGGCTGCTGTGGTCACCGACATTGCAACAGAGAAGCAAATGGCTGTTTGGAAGAACAATGCAGCTAGTTTACAGGCATTTGTTTTAGGCTTCCCTGTCTGTACAGGTGTATTATGGTGTATTCTCATTAACGAAGCAGTCACAAATGACAAATCACAAACCGCAGTGGATTTGCTTGAATGACAGCAGAGTGAAATTGGAGTAGGAACACAGCATGTCGGCGTGTAGCAGGCTGCACCACTGTGAACCACACAGTGGTTGTGCTCCAGCACCAGAGGCACTCTGTGTTTTGTGACCTGTGACAGCAAGCTATCGACAGGCACGTGGCTCTGCAGTGTTGTTCAGGGGCCACTGGCCACTGCACTGACCTTTGACTCTCCATCTATGCACCAGCCTTCATTGTTAAGGCAGAAGGAGGAAGAGAGAGGTGCATGAGGAAGAAGGGGTAGGGGGGAGATAGATGACCCCCAGTCTTCATGTGTTTGGATTCTCCCTCCCCCATAGCCTCACCCCTCCCATCACAACCCCCCCTCCCTTACCCCCACTTCCCCCACACACACTCCACCTTATGCCGATCAATGGCAGTTTCATGTGGCTTCTCTGGGCCTGCAGTGACGTGTGTCCTATTGATTTATCGACATTACTCCAGGCAAGCGAACCCAGAAGCCCCCTCTCTCAGTAGGCAGCCAGACTCCAGCCTAGCAGAAGCATACCTCCCTCTGTGCCGGGTGGGCTCATGCCAAGTCATCCAACTGTACCAGGCTCTCTGGAAGCAGCGGCGCATTAGCTGCACACAACTGAACACTATTTTCTTTTGGATGCATGTCTGTGTATGTCACTGAGAATGCTTTTAAGCATCATCCCCTCCCTCTGCTCATCTAGTTTCACCCTGTCCCCCCTTGTCTCGCCTGCACTCCATGGGACGTGTAATGGGGACAATGAGTGAGACACCCTGGCACTCGCAAACACATTTACTGTCGCCTCCGATTTCCAGAGGCGACTATTCCACTTTTATGGTTAAAAGGTTTTCTTTCGTCCGTGTCAATGTCATGCCTCTCTGGCTATGTCTCACCCTTGTGGCTATTGCTCTCATCTGTCCTTCTTCCTCTCTTTTACTGGGGTGGTGGGACAGTCAATCCTTTTACACTCTGCCCCCAACCCCTCAGGCTCTTCTGTCCAGTGAAAGGCCAGTGGATTCAAGAAGGGGAGAAGAAGAGGGCAGCTGGACACTCCCCGTGCCTGGCTATCTGCTGATGTGGGGGTTGTTGGGGGGGTGGTGATCCAACACCATTAGGATAGAACTGCAACTACAGCAGCTGGCCTTAAAAAGGCAAAAATGGGAGGAGGGTCAGGGGAGGCTCAGAGATCAGTGACCTGGCCGCAGTGTCCAGCTGGGGGGTTATTTCATGGCCCACCTCTGGCCACGTGCTGGGTGACCATCTGGAGATCTGGCAAACCCCACAACAGAAGTACCATCATCTTCTTAGTTGCAGGGATGGACAACAACAAAAGTCAAGAAATCTGTCAGCCTAATCTAGAGAGTGCTGGGAGGGGCTACTGCAGCTGCTTGTTGTTTGACATTAAGTGTGTTGCGCATCTGCTGTTTAATGCAATGCAGTGTAGTGTTTGTACCTAAAGTGCTCTCATCTTTTGGATTTTTTTGATAATTATTTTACGTGTGAATTTCTTTAGTGAAAAATTAGAAACAAAATGCAGAATCTTTGTTTACATTTTTTGATTAACCAAAAGCCCACACTAACATTAACTAAATAGAGTGTGTTTTATTGCATTTTTATTGGATGTTTGGTTAATGGTTGCTGGATCACATACATATTGTACTGTACAAATGAACATAAATCCAAACCAATCTTCTCTAACGCTCAGAAGAGCACATGGGGGGTCAGCCAGCAGCCCAGATGGACCACCAGATTCTCTTTTAGCTGAGGCATTCAGTATGATGGCTCTAATCGGGAAACAGATTAACACTGGTTTCTTGTGAGTGCCTCGACCCTCCTTCTTCTCCTCCTCTTGCTTTTATTCTGCCTTCCCCTCTGTCTTTTCTCAGTTCTGTCATCATCCCCGACTTCTCCCGTAGCCTTCTGTCTTAAACTGTTTAAGGTGATCACATTTTGCCCATCCTCCCAATCTGGTGGAAGGGGATCAAAGGTTGCTGACCTCAGCCTAATTGTAAAGGTTGAGGAGGGGAACCTCCATAATAAATAGAGGTCCTGCTAACCAGATCTGATCTTCTAGATGTTTCTATGAGCTTAAAAAATCTCTATTTTTATTTTCAGGGATCCTGTAATCCCTTTAACATTTATCATTGTTCCGCTAATGAAAGTGATCTTTGCGTTCATGTCTGATAGGTTTCTAATTAGATTCACATAGACCCATGTGGAAATGTTCCAAGGGAGGATTGGAGCGGTGGAGTTATTGCTCTGAAAAACACCAAAGTGCTCCAGTGTGCTGAAAGAAATTCATAAATGTGGCGGAGGGTTGGGGTGGGCAGCAATTGTGCACCAATGTAATCTTTGCTCAGCACTACTTCATGGCAGGTACAGTGATAGGAAAGAAATCCTATTCTGAAATTTGATTAATTGCCGTCTCTCCGCCTCTCAATCCAAACATTGGTGGAAATGGAGGCCAGTTGACAGGACAGATACATCAGCCTCGAGAGCTGCAAGCCCCTTGGCAAGCAGAGGCATTTCTTATCCTGTAACAGGATATCCACATACAGCGAGGTGTGGAAAAGTGAGAAGTGCATCGTCTTCATTTGGCCATAACAAGGGAGAGGGGGAGGAGGAGGAGTATAAGAGAGAGATAGGGAAGGGAGGGGAGTCAGCCAGCCAGGCAGGCAGCTCTCTAGGTTGGGCCGAGGAGTATCGATTGATTTCCCAATAGCCTCTGGTCCATGAGCGGCGAACCCTGGCCTGGTTGCTAGGTGACCACACCATCCAAGATGGAGAGCGCTGAGATGAAGGGTGACAGCAGCTCTGAGGGTCAGCGAGGCCACTGGTCATTCTGCAGCCCCTCTGGGACACTCCGGACATGCAGATAATGCAATGAAACTGGACCTCAGCTTGCACAGAGAGACGAGGGAAGCGTGTATATAGAAAGACAATAACATCCGCGGCACGTTTGGCTCTGATCAATGTGAGTCTGTAGCTGTATCTTTACGACATACAGCGCATTACAGAAAAATAACGTTGAAAGCATGCTGTTAGATTAGTTTTATTGAGATTACGTGAGGGTTCAGATTTCACATTGATGCATTAAAAAAAACAGATTCCCTGAAATATATTTATGTCATCCAGGTGATTCCAAAGGGGCTATTGACCATATATGAAAATATTGATTTGATGAACAGAAAGGGCTATTCAAATAGTCATGGTTCAAAACATATTGCTCATCTGTCTTTTAACAATCACACAGTGCTTTTCTCATTACAGAACCAAAGCAGTTCACTGTGACCATTGGACTAAATCGTAGAAGATGTCAAGAATTAGATTTTAATAGTTGTTGACGGAAACCTTTCACACAATTCCTTTGGTCCACACTAATTAAACTTCTGCAATTTCTGCTTTATTCTGACTATTTGTGTGTTAAACAAAAACATACATAACTAAGTTTCTGACTCTAAATATCTCTGCAGATTACAGGTAGAACATTTCACAGCTTTTTATGAAAGTATGACTCATGACAAGGCCTCAAATCATAAAACTACATTTTCTACTTTAACAATTATGCTCAAATGATCAGCCAGTGAATTGTTCCAGTCTTAAAGCAGAATTACTCAGTCTCATAAACCTTTCTTGATCTGAACAGTACAAAAGAATAATACTGTAAACATGAACTGGCCATAATCTATATCACATATTCCACAATGATACATGATACCGTAGAGCTTTTTTACATATCGATTGCTCCACTGTGCAAGTGAAAAATGATATGGAGGGCAAAAGAGAAGAAGAAGCACGAGGAGGTGGAGGAGGAGGAAAAGAAGAAGAAGAAGGGGGTGGGGGGTGGATATAAACTGGGAGACAAATGTAAAAGGATCTTCACCACACTGTAAGTTCTGCACCAAGAGAGAAGTTACCAGAAGGCAAAAAAGCAGCATGGCGAGGGGGTGGGAGGCATGTGTGTGTGTGTGCTGGGTTGAGGGTCATGGGGAGAAACCCATCCAGTCGGCCCTGAAAGGCCACCTTGCATTCTGGCTGTTGCCTGTGTTCTTCCTGTATGAAGGATTTCCCTTCATCCTGTGCCATGCCTCTCATGTCCTCCTCAGAAGGAGCTGGAGCGTTTTCATGTCTGTTGGAGTTCCATATCCTGAGGAGGGAGGACTTATGTGTCTTTGTGTGTGTGCTTGTGTATTTTCTTCCCTACCATCTATTAATAATATTGGGGAGAGCAAGAGACAGGGAGATAGAAGTGGATGTTTGCTTTGGTACAAGGCGAGATGTTTCTCTGTTTGCAGCCTTAAGCTGTGCGAGCATTCAGCTCTTAAATATTCCCTTCCCTTGCGATTTCAAACTATCTCCTGCCCTCAAGGGCTGCATAGACCTCCCTGGCCAAATATCCACATACCTTTAACAGCAATTGGCTATCGAAATTTTCAGATGGGAGGATTTAGTGCCTGGATGGAGAAAGAGTTGAAGAGAAGAAACGGGGAAAAGGGGGAAAAGAGCAACGTATAAACAGAATCATATGGGAAATGGTCAATTATTACAACACAATATTGTGTTTGACTCCCAGGACTTTTAACCATCACAATAACTAAAAATCCTGACAAGTTGGCTGAGTATGTTTAAATCTTTTGCCAAACTCTTGCTGTCGTTTTTGATTGCAATCTGTGTTTTGAGGAGAAAATGTGTCTGACAGTTCAGCCCAGTTTCCTCTAGCTGCTGACAATCTCCAAATTCTCTCTTTCCACTCAGCGCCCTGCAGAAAGTTACTCTCCATGGCTGCCACCAATTGTTATATGTTAGTGTTAAATGTTTAAAAGGTCAGTTCTTATATCTCTGCTCCATATTCTAGAAACCAAAGTGTCCCACACAGACAACACAACTTAATGGCTTTTTTTTTGATCTGTTTGCCTAAAGACTAGTTAGGAACAATCTTAAGGTCGTGCTCATCATTCGAAGAAACCAGCGTTGACGGTTGGTAAGAAATCATCAATCAGTCATCTCCATGTCTATAAGTGAAAAAAGAGCCGGTGCTGCTGGGTGGGTCGGACCTTTGCTGTACGCACACCTGAAGAGGTGAAAGGCCTCTCCTAATGTTAGAAGTGCCCACACAGTTTAAAGCCATTTCTTAACCCCTATAGGCGTTGATAGGAGCTGCATGACCAGTTACTACCCATGCGTGTACTTTATGTGTTGCTTAATCTCACGTGGCTGGTTTTAAAATATGCTTTCAGAATAAAGTCACTTGACTTGACTTGACTAAGGGCCGCTGCACCCAGTCTTCCAGCTGTATACTTGTGTGTGTCAATCTGTATGTGTGTGTGTGTTTAGCAGCAATGAGCGGGGGGGAGGTGGATGGAGATGGTATCAATCGCCAAGCCAGGCCATTGAATGTATTGATTAGTTACCTTTCTTATTAACATGCTGATTAAAGAGCGAGGGGAGAGAGAGAGAGTGAAAGGGAGGCGGACGAGGCTGCACACACACACACTCCTCACCTCGACTCGGACGGAGAGGAAGCAGCAGCCGTGGCCGAGAAAGAGAAATGGATGCAGAGTGGATTTAACAGCCGAACAGGGAAGGAAAATCAGGGAATAATTGGGAAGAGGAGGAAGCGAGCAGCGGATGCAAGAGAAGAGGAGGAGGAAGAGGTGGAGAGAGGAGGGGTGGGTGCAGAGGGTGGGGTGGGTGGGGGCTGGGGGGTGCAACCTGACTGGAAAACTAAGAAAGGAAAAAGAGAGAAACCCTGCTGCCTTTGATCACCCACAGCGTTACACTGGCTGACTGGCTGAACAGACTGACACACACTTTTCAGCTGTGAGACACACACATCTACACCCACACAAGCTCTCTCAAACACACACACACACACACACACACACACACACACACACACACACACTCTATGAGGCTGACAGGCCAAGGCAAAGCATGCATTACTGTAGCAGAAAATAGCTCTGTGTGTGTGTTTGTGAGCGTCTGATCAATATGTTGATGCTTTTTTAAATGGTATTGTTATCATCACGTCACCCTGTTAAGTAGTGCACGCTGAGGGATTTCTTAGGATGCCAAGGTTTACCGGGAAAGGCGCGTTTTATTCTGAGATGCACTGGAAGATGCAGAGGGCAAGGTGGAGGGAAAGGGAGGTGGTGTGTGTGTGTGTGTGTGTGGGGGGGGGGTGAAGCAGAGATGGCAGGATGATGCAGACTTGTTTATTTGTTTGTTTGTGTTGTGTTTGAGTGGGTGTGTCTGCATGTTTGTTCAGACGTGTGCATGAGTAGAGAAGCTGCAAATCCCATCAGAAGGTGAGATATGCATGGAAGATAGTCACCGGGAGCTCGTAGGGGACAGTTTGTGATTTGGTGAATGCAACTCCTGCTGTACACACACCTTGTGCAGCGAACAGAATAATGCAACGATGCACCTGCATGCATTAGTCTGCTGAAGAGATGTCTCACTCTGCTCATATTTCGAAATCTTAAATTAGAAAACAACAGAAAAAAAATCATTATTTTGTAGTAATATTGTTAATTCATGTTAACTCATGGAGGTTTAAATCCTCTGATCCGTTTGCTGTAAGTTTGTCTGAGAGCATCAGCTGAATGTGATGTTTTTCATTGAAACTGATCCCGGAAAACCTACTTTTCAAAAGCAATTTTTTATGTTAACACGGAATGAAACATACAACCTGTAACACTTTTTTTATATTCATTGACGTAATGTGGCTCGTTGTTGCTCCTAACCCCCCACTACCTGAAAAATAAAACTGAACAAAAAATGACAATAAATCACTGGGTTAAATAAATCACTGTGTTGTCAAAGGCAAAATGTTATATATCAAATCAAAAGCATACTTTAATATGAGCAGAGGAAAATAAAAGTCAACACATTAAAATGAAAGAAAATGTTGCACAGATGAAGTGACAGGTAGATTTTAAATTTAATTCAACAATATCAAACATATGTGCAGGGCTTCAGCTAACTCCTGCGGGTGGATGACTAATGATGGAGATCACTAATTGTTTAACTTTAAAAAACTTATAATGAGCTCTGACTCAGTGCTAAAGAAAAAAAAACAAAAAGAGAAAAGAACAGAAATAAACTTAAACAAGTTCCTACTTATCGACCTTTGCACCCCCTTGAGCTTTATTTTGCATAAATTAAACACTTTTCCCTTCTTTCCCTGCGCTGTTCGGCCACCAGATAATTTCATTTGCATAAAGAATGCGGAGCCAATTACAGAGGGGAGATATTTGCATTTTATATGAAAAATAGTTGTAGGGCAAAAACGAGGCTGTTTAAAATGCACGGATCGATACAGGCTAGTGCGCGCTCATGTTGGACGCGCGCGCACACACGCAAACACACATTTCATACCTTTAATATCTAAATGAAACTTTAAAAAGTAAGTGCTTTTATTTTTAATTAAACAAAATATCACTGAACAAATTTCTCCATTTTATTTATCCCGAAGGAAAAAAATATTATTTATATAAAACACATTAAATGTGTAAAACGTCACTGTCTCATACAATGTTGAATTTTTGCAGGTGAAACGAGTTTTTGTAGTATTTTTGCGCCCCCCCTCCCCTCCTTCACTACTTGCTGTGGCGCATTATTGGCTCATCTGCACAGGAGGCGAATCCAGTGAATTAAACGAGAGAAATTTGCATTAATCCAGATATGATCGATAATAACATCATTCACGCTGTGAAGCCGAGTTCCACATCACACACACACACACACGATCATTAAACCTGCAAATAATCCAGGAGAAAGAATGTGATTATCAGCCTTTCATTTGCTAAGTTTTGCAGCAGCAGCTACAGTATTTTACATTTTCGACCAGCTCCAGACAGACTCTCCTGAGTGTAAAACATGATTTGGATTTTATTTCACCCGCATTCTTTGTTATCTGTTTTGTGTGTGTTTTTAGAACTAAGATGTTCAACATTTCTGGAATATTTCAGATTTTATTGTCTGGAGGAACATACCTGTAAGATGTTAGCAGTGTGTGTTTGTGCAGCAGGACACTGTGAAGGCCTGCATGGCCAGACTGTTTCATGGCGAGCATATTTAAAACGTCTGGCTCATAGAAAATCATCTTCATTTTTCTAATGCACAACAACAGAACCATCACAGACTGATATAAAAAGTGTGATGTAGTTAATCAGTGCTGCAGGTTCACTCAGGTTAGAATAAAACTCAGGTCAATATTAACTAATGGGTCTGCATTAATGTCCATTTCTGCTGTTATTACTGTTAATATTGGCCTGTTTCTCTCAGCTTCAGACCGCTCGGATTAATTCACTTATCGATTATTCACGTTGTGATCTGTGCTTCGCCAGGTCTCGTGGTAATAATTGATTTTTTTCGATTGGTTAGGGATGGGAAAAAAATAAAAAGGGAGTTGACAACAACAAAACGGAAAAGAGAAATCATTTTATGATGAATATTTAAATATGAATGAGCAGCTTCCAGGTAACAAAAGCACAACTTTATTATCACGTGGATTAGTTTTATGTTATGAAATATATATAAATATCTTATAAATTAGATATATATTTTATTTAATTTTTCTTACGTTTTTAGAACAATACACTGTTTGCTACATATAAATGAACGAGACATTTTTAAAGGAAATATTATCTTACAAATACACTGCGACGTGTGTAAAATAATAAATGCACTTTTAAACGATAAAATGTTTAAAGCTGCTTCAGACAAATATATAATTATTAGAATGGTTTTACATTTGTATATTTGTTAATATAAAAGTTAAAAACTCAATTCATATTTATAGAGTTTGATTCCAAAGCTGCAAAAAGTTGCATTTTTTTCACTGTAAAGTTTTCTGTCTTAAATAAAAAGCCTGAAATAAAAGATCGAACGAGTTATTATTTCCATTCCAACTTTTCTGTTTAGGATCGTGTTTGCTATTCTTGGTTGAAACGTTGATTTAGAAATAAAAACAACCACAGTGGGTTAAAGAAATGGCTTTTTTTGAGTGTTTTTCCTCTGTTGTGACGCGCGGGTCCAGCCTGGGTTCTTACTTTTCCTTTTTGTTCTTCATCAGGGCTCAATACAACCCGAACCTGCAGCAAGATTTTGACGTTTGCAGGAAAGTTGACACTCGACAATGGTTGAAGTTTTGCAGGGCTCAGAATGTATGTGGCGCTTTTTCATGTTAAAGGTAACTCTGTTCGTGTCAATAAATATGTGTGTGAGTGAAAACAACGAAGGTAATGAACCTAAAAAAGCATAAATGGTGGTGATGTAACGTCCTTTTGGGGGTGACTCACCCTGTAACATTTCTGCTTAACATTTTAAGTGTGTGTGATTGTTAAGCTGAGTTGTGTCACTCAAGTGTTGCACATGTTGACGTTGTATCATCTTTTCAAAGTAAGAGCTGGAAATACTGACCGCGCCGCTGGATTTGTTTATTTGACAATAAATGGCATGAAACATTCGCGCGCGCGCGCGCGTGTGTGTGTGTGTGTGTGTGGTTTCCCTCTCTCACTCACACACACTGCAGTAAAGGCAGAAGAGTCTAAATGAATGCGTTTTCTTTCACGTTATTAGTGTGTGCGTCATGACTGTTCTCAAACCTGCAACAGAAATAATGTCATTAAAACATGCACGTTTCTGAAACGATCAAAAACCTAAAGGCCTTTGTGTTTTAAGAAATTGAAGGAAGCAGTTTTTATTTTTTCTATTAGATTGTTCTCTCCTGATGAATGCTTCGTAAAAAACGTCATTTATTATTATTTTTCCTTGCTGCAAACGAGGAGTCAATATCTCATTCAACGCCACAGCCTGCGCCTTCTCTCCATCCATTATCATTTAGCAATAAGTGATCACGTTTACGCGGTGATTAAACTGCAGATTCGGGAGGCGAGTGTAAAATACAGGATGAATAATGTCTCGCTGTGTTTTTCCTCCTGTATTGAGCTGCAGCCGGGATGTGTGCAGGCCTTCGGGTCAGCATGCACAGCACGTCCGTGGCTGCAGAAATCACCTCTCTTCTGCTGATTTTCTTTCCCTTCTTCTAATAAAATATGAATTTATGAATGTTGACAAGTCACTGCTCCGTCCCAGGGTGGAAACCAATTTCTTTCGCCCCTCGCCTCTTTTTATGTTTCTGGTTCTGTTTATTTTCCAGCACACGCATGGTCATTTAAAAGGTCACAGCAGTGTCCTCTGACCCTTGACCTCCTTGCAATTGGCTTGTTGTAATATTGGCGATGCAGGATTTGATGCGGTCATACATGTCCCTCAGGATGAAAGCATCAGCTAAATGGTTAAAATCTAAACACGCTCGATATTGGCTTTAGATTAAAGGCTTATTATGCAGCCACCGTATCTAAAGCCATTTTGGATAAGAGCTGGGGCTAAATGGCCAAAATGTGACTATCCCTATTGGTAATCAAGGCTTTGAAGCTTCTCGCGCAGCTCTCACTGTAAGTCTCTCTGAGAGCATCAGCTAAAAGGTTAAAATGTAAATGTTTTGGCTTTAATGTTGCTGATCCTGCTGCTGCTGCAGAGAGGAACGTGGCTCAGGATGGGAGCATCACCTGAACACTGAAGATGAAAATAACCTCACTACTGGCGGCTGGTTTGGATACATGAATTCATCACTTAAAAGTGGAATGGGAATATATTTGTCATCAGAATTTCCTGAAACGCGGGAACGTAACCGTGGCGCTATGCGGCTGTGTGCAACGCAGTGTAAAAAGTTGGGGAGTGTTGCAGCTCGGGTGTCAGGCTGCCTTCTCGGGTTTTCCAGTCACAGAAGGTGAACTTTCACCCCGACCTCCAAACAGAACCCTTTATTTTCCCTCTGTAGCCGTTGACCATTTTTACCTCCAGCTACTCTCCATCCATACACGCATCCGTGCTGGCTGCGCGCAGGCGGATCGATAGGGCAGCATCTGCTCCGGGAAGCCGGCGGTCCCACACCGCGCACCGCTCCGCCGTTTCCAAACGCCAGAACTGCTCATCTCTGAAAATTAAACTGACAGACAGATATTAGTATGCGCTCTGCCTCTCTGCTTCTGTCTGTCTACGTGTTTCTCTCTCTGTGGCCGGCGCGCGCACAGAGACGCACGCACAGGCCCCACCGCGCAGACCACATAGTATATTTATGCATCTTATATCCACATGCAGGCACCAGCACACATACACACAACAGACCCTAACGTCGCGCGGACAAGCACGCACGCACTCAAGCGCAAGCAAAAAAAAGTGCGCACAAGCACGGGCATGTACTGCTATATGCGCGTGCCCGCGCAGAAAACGATCACGCTCATTAGACACTTACAGATCACACGAAATTACATTTAGTGGCTACTCGTGCAGGCGCGCCCAGCATCCAGGCCCGCGTGTGTCCGCTCGATGCTGCAGCAGCAGGTCGAGGGTCTTCTGGAAAAAAGGGTCACGAGGGAGTTTTCAGACTGAAGTGTTGGCGGCGTGAGTGAATGGAGCCGCGTGCTGAGTGCTGATTAAGAGCTGGGCTGAACAAAAGCGTCACTTGACAGCTTTTTATTCCTGAAAGGTGGGATTTACATCCGTCTCAGGCCAACAAGGGCAGTCAGGGACGCCACTGACAACTGTAAAAATTGCAGGATGTGGCCTGGTGTGAACAGTGTGTGGATAGATTTTCTTTCTATGGTCAATAAGCTGGTGAAGCGATTCACATAATAATTGCATATTCCCCTTTAAATCTCAGCTTTTAATCATTTGAGCTGAAGCATGAGGGTGGGACCTAATGTAACACAAAACAATAAAAGAATCTCTCCTCTTTTCATGGTGACAGTAGCAGCCAAAACGTCGCATGTTCCATAAAAACGAAGAAATCAACATTAGCTGCAGCCTGTGAAAATCCATTGATCACATCCAATAACCAGCCGAGCGCAGAGCAATGACCAGGATGTGTGCACATAATTCATAAGTTGTGTATGCAGTCAGCAGAAGAAGGCTTAACCTGTGGGGTTATGAGAAAGGGAGCATCTCCACCTCCCAACCCTGTCATCCCTCCCTCCCTCCTCCCGGAGAGAAAGGGTTAATTGGAGTAGGAATTTCATCGCACATCTGTCAGATTTTTAAGGCCGTGACGCACTGAAAGCAGAGAGTCAATGTGAGCAAAGGGGGAGGAGGAGGAGAAGAAGAAGGAGAAAGAGTTGGTGGTGAGATCGATGAAGTGGCAGGCAGAGGGAAGAGGAGGAGGAGGAGGAAAATCTCACGAGATAATGAAAGAAAAAGGGGAGAGCTGCTAGTGTTGAGCAAAAAACGAGGCTAGATCCGGAGATTTTTTTGGTGGAGTGGAAAACAAAGACTGGAAAAGGTGGAACGAGGAGAGAGCGAGCGAGGTTCGCCTGTAACCGCAGATGTGTTTTTGCGCTCTGGTTTTTCGGTGAATGTAGCACCCCGGGGCGCAGCGGACCAATTGTGTGAATCTGCAGGGTTTGTTCGGCGACACAATCGGAGAGATGCACAGCACAGACAGCAGCCGCGGACGCGCTCTGAGAAGTGGAGAAGAAAAGGTAGGATTTCGGAGCGTTTGTTCAGACCTGCACATGTCGGAGATGTCTCTGAGGCAGCGTCATGTTTGATAGTTAGTTTGCGCGTCGTTCAGAGTCAGTGCGTGTGCTGCAAATATGCAAACGCGCCGTTAATGTTCTGCGCTTTGCGAGCGCGCAGCTTCTCTATTCACAACTGCAATTTTTCATATATGTTGCTAATTTAGATTTGATTTAAGTGACTGAAACGTCGATATCATTGTTTTCCCCGTGATTTCTGCTTCTTCGCTCTCACTGGTGGGGCTGCGTGAGTGCAAACGAGTGTTAAAGACTGAGGGAAACGAACGTTATTCGTCTGTTTCTTCTTTGTCCGTAAAGGTGAAAGTTTAAATACAGCCGAGTAACGTCGCCTGTTTGTCTCACGCAGGCACAGAAGTGAGGCACCTGCTGAGGACCACAGCTGAGCACCAAAGAGAGGAAAGAGCCGAGTGCTGATGCACAAGTGAGAATAAAATCTCAGTCAAAGCTCCCGGTGCTGTTACAAGTCTTTTTCCTGGAGTTTAACGACACTACTTAACGTTATCAGATAATTAATTAGACACCCCATAAGCCCTGAAATCAATTAATTCACAAATCAATAAATCCATAGTCTGGTGTAACAAGAGACCTTCCAGACTGTTAGTGTGACTGCTGAACAACAATAACAAGGGAAGAACAACAGCATCCAAGTTCCAGAAATACTCATTTATTTGCTGAAATAGAAGATGGATGGGAGTCTAGGAGAGATGTCCCTCCACAGCCACCACGATCTGGCTCACAGCCAGGACGGCAGGGCAATGCTGCACTCGCGGGATCTCTCAGCTGCTTTCCCCAGGCCGTCCCTCGGGGGCCCCTCTGTGTCTCTGGAGCCTGAGCCCCGTCCACCGGGCTTCGACCACTCCATGTCAGCACTGGGCTACAGCGGCGACTCCCCGTCCAGCTCTGGCAGCACCTACACCACCTTGACCCCTCTGCAGCCCTTTGATGACAAGTTCCACCACCATCACCACCACCACCCTTGCCTGCCTGTCAGCAACGTCATTGGCAGCTTCACCCTGATGCGTGAGGACCGAGGCCTTGGCACCAACTTTTACAACCCTTACAGCAAGGACCTGGCTATGTCACAGAGCCTGTCACCCCACTCCACAGGGTCAGGCCTGGGTTCCTCCATGCACGGCTATGGCAGCCTTGGCAACAGCCCCAATGGAAATGGTGGTCAGATGCTTCACAGCGGCTATGATGTCCACGGGGGGAGCCTTTTCTGTCGGACGTCGGATTTTGGCCGTGAGATGTCTCCACCAGGCCTAGGAGGAGGTGATGTGTCGGTGGGGCACCAGTTGAATAAAATGGATGTTCACCAGCATGCCCCGGGCCACCACCCTCACATCTACAGCCAGCACTACCAACCCCACCATCACCCGAGCCAGCAGACCTCCAAGATAAGTGAGCACCTGCACTCCTCAACGTCTGCCTCGTCCTCACCTGGTGAGGGCATGCTGCCAGGCTCGCAGGGCAGCGGAGGTAGTGCTGGGGAGGAGATCAACACCAGGGATGTGGCCCAGAGGATCATCACCGAACTGAAGAGGTACAGCATTCCGCAGGCCATCTTCGCAGAGAGGGTTCTGTGTAGGTCACAGGGCACGTTGTCTGACCTCCTAAGGAACCCCAAGCCTTGGGGCAAGCTCAAGTCTGGCCGCGAGACTTTTAAGAGGATGTCCCGCTGGCTCCAGGAACCCGAGTTTCAAAGAATGGCCTCGCTGCGACTGGAGGGTAAGATCTGGCTTTGCACTCTATCAGCCTCACACACACTCACACAGAAAGCCCAACAACAAACAGACACACTCTCTCCTCTTGTTTTCCCCTAACACCTTCCTTCTCTACGTCTTCTTAAAAAATTCTCCTCTCCAGCTCTCAGTATGCAGCTCAGGTTGAAACATGAGGAAAAGCAGTAGCATCATAGCGATGTTTCCCCTTCTTCACACCACTGGTTTGCCTATTGTCTCAACAGCCTGGGTAATAAGGACTTGAGCACATTGAGGACAGTTTGTGCAGGGAAGGACCATATGTGCCATTCCTTTGTTTACTTTGCACCCTAACAGCTCCTATTGATTTGTACAGTAGCTACAATAAAAAAGCCACAGACATTTGCCCTCCTCTTAAATGAACCATGAAGATCAGCATGAGCAGCGGTTGGCAATTTAATCGCTTTTGAGCTCACAAAATAATTTGTGCAGAAATGCCATTGTGGAGCGATTGATTAATTCGAGCAGTGATTTATATCTGCTCGGCGCTCGGCTGAAGTTGACTTGGCAAGGTAGCTGATGCAAATTAGACTTGAGCTGTTGCCAGACATCTTTTATCAGCGTTGTTGCCGAGGCAATTACTGTGAAGCTAAATACAGATGTTCTGCGCGGTTTGTGAGATTCCTTAGGTTTTAAGTGGAGGTGTGTATGGTCATTAGGGCTGAGTCGTTTGAGCCATCCGAAAATCATCTGACAACATCAATAAACAAAAAATAGCAACAACTTTCTCCGAATGTGAGTCTTTGGTTTTTATATCAAGTGATTAGAAGACACAAGCCCGGAGAATAAAATTGATCATTCATTATTTTCTGATCTTTGATAAGCTAAAAAAATAATAAAGAGTTGATCAGTTGTTAAAAAATAATTGGCTGCAAGCTGAGTAGAATTTATTCAGATTTCACGGGCTAAAGATTTTTTTTTTTGAAAGGCACATTATAATCTGCTGCTTGACATTTAATATTCTTTGGGGATGTGGATGGAAGACACGACAGCCCGCTGTACAGTGCCGTGTTACAGTGTTGTCCCTCCACAGAGACAGAGGGCCCATCTGATACACGACGCACAGAAAGATATCCAAGTGAACACAGTAATATGAGATGAGCATAGGCGTGTGTGTGTATTTGTCTGCTCACTGCGGGGGTGTGTGAGTCGTATGTGTGTGTGAGCCTGCCCAGTTGATCACTGCTTTTCGCTCCCTGTCAGCAGCTCGACTGATTAAGCCCAACAACACAATAGGGTTCATAGGTAATGATTGTGCACTCTTGCAATCCCTTCACAATTATTGATCTTTGATTGTTCGTCTTTGAGAGCACATGTGTACGTCGCCCGTTCAGCAAAACGGTAACAACAATCGCACCTCTTATCTAATGATGAGTTATCTGTGGGTTTGTTCTGTAATTCCACAGAAATGTCTGATGAATCCTCTCCTGCATTGTGTGAATGCTTTGTATGCAAAACACTTCTTCCTGTCCAACAAAAGCTTGATCTTCCTCGTGATTAAACGGCCCTTTGTTTCCTTGAGCAGCTTTTTTTTTAAACACCAATCATTCTTTTATTTGCAGCATCCTCGCTTCTTCAACTTTACAAAAACAAACATTATTTTAACGAGTCAGTACTCCAAGTCTGAGTAGCCGATCAATCAGACTCATAAAAAATTTAAGTCCCTGCACAGAGAAGTGTGCTAATGTTTGACAATGCTCCCACACACACTGAAATTGCATATTTAGTTCTTGGCAAAGCCACAATTTGGACAGCTCGGCACTTTTCTACATAACCTACTTTCCGAAGGGGGTTGTTGTCTTTTCCCCCCTCTGGCCAACCCCCTTTTGTTTAATTACAAGCCTCTATTGATTTCCATGGGAAAGAGCAGCACGCCTTGCCCACACACACCTCGACTGCATTGACGAATCGAGACTGGAATTAGAATGCATGGTGCCCTGTGCTTCCCAGTCTGAAGATAGCTCAAGTGCTCTCTGCTTCATGCCTCAAGTTTTAAGATGATCCTCCTTAATGCAGCACTCGCTTAAATACATAGAAGGCCTTTGAGTGTCATCTAGTTTGACTGTGTTGTTTCCATAATCATGTCTGGCTGCAGAGCTCTGAGGCTCGACACACAGTAATCATGGCATGCAGTTTCTGCCATTTTGTCTTTTGAAATAATTGTCTTTCTGCAGACATTTTGCTAAGCACGAAGGAGGTGATCCCTGGGATTTATCTGCAGTATCTTGTTTTTTCGTCTGTGTGTATATGTGTGCGTACTCTATGGATTACTGCGCTGTATATGAGATGCATCTCCAGCCCAACCTCAGGCTGTGGAGGAGGCAATCAGGATTTAGCCAGAGAAGAAGGCAGGATAAAGACCACACAGTCATGCCCTGACACTTAAAGTCGAGGAGGGGATCAGAGACTATAACTTTAAAGATGATGGCCGAAGCCCTTGACTAAAGGTCTAAATGAATAAGAAAGGTCAATGCGGTTTACGTGCCGGCTCCAGTGCCTGCACCACCCCCACAGTAATGAAAGCCACAAAGTCTCATCCACCTCTCGTACAGTTCACATTTGGCTAGCGAGGCTCAAAGGTCAAAGCTGAATCCATCTGCATATCAGGAAATGCAAACAGGTCGACGTGGCCTAGCTGTGCTGAAACCAACAAACAGGGCTGTTGTTTTTGTTGTTGTTGTTTTTATCTGGCTTTTGCAGCACCCCCCCCCCCCCCCCCCCC
>JAUMTR010000008.1:1422051-1439003 GCA_032270685.1 Microctenopoma stevenorrisi | reverse complement strand
GCGCTGCACAGATTTAATCAATAATTGCTATCAGCCCCTGGCCCAAGAAATCAGCAGGGGGTGGGCTGGGGCTGGAGAGGGGTGGGGTGATGGCGGGGTGGAGGGTGAGGACGGCGAGGGAGGGGGCGCTCTGCCTGGGAGGGAAGGGGGGGTGTAGGTTGAGACGCCGGGGGGTAGGGAAAGGGCTTTCGATCACGTTTCAGCAACACGAGACAGCGGCATACATCATGATTAGAGGCTGTTCCCACGATCATAAGAAGCCTATAGGGGAATATTTATGTCTGCAGGAGTAGCCCCAACGTAAGGGATTTATAGCATGGTAATTGTGAGCCTTTTACACATGATTACAGCACAAGGAAGCTTTTACTTAATGGCTGGCGTTATGATCCTCAGTAAGAGAGAGAGCCGAGGATGGGAAGGAGGCGAGGAGTAGGAGGAGAAGGAGAGCGGCAGGACACCCCAACTCCTCCAACAAGCCATAAATCCACCCTACAAGCAAGCTAGCCAGCACTATCATGTCATTCCTTTCATTACGACATGAGCTGAGTGCACCACTGTATATACCTTCTATAGCTGCAGCCCACCTCCCAACCCCCAACCCAGAAATATTGATGGCGAGGATGGTGTAATGTCTGCAAAATAAAAAAGTAGTATCTGGAGAAAAAAATGATTTCACTAGTAGTGATATTGACATGTCGTTGACATCTTGGCCTATTCAGCTTTTAATGAGACGTGGTTCGATAACTCTCAGAAATGCAAACAAGCTCTAGATGCCTAAAAGCTAACAGGCCCCTGTAATCTCAAGTTGACAAGAGAGCATCCCCGAGTCAAAACATTTCCTACAGATAATGATTTTAGAGGAGAACATATGCAGAGAATTCAAGACCAGCTACATTCACGTCCAGTTGAGTACTCACATTTCACAAACTCAGATGTCAGAGCAGTAGGAGCTCGGCGGTGCTTGCTCTCGGAGCGGGCTCTGATGCAGCTGTTGTGATGGCACTTGTGTGGTAAAGACGGCAGTAAGGTCACACTTATTTCACTAGCTCTCCGCTAACGAGAGAAATTTGTTGCTGTGAGTTGGAGGAGTGAAGAGCCGGGCATGCAGCAAACCCTCGCTTTGTCAGATACATTTGCAACGGCCAGATTTAGGCCAATCAGTGGAACTTGTTAGTGCTGTTCAGCGTCTTTGGTTAGTGTGATGTATATTTGGAGCGTGTGTGTTGGAGTGTGTCTCTCTCTGTGTTAAAGGTTGAAATTGAGGATTTCGAGGTTATTGCCAGCTGATATCTCCATCTAATCAAGCCATTTTTGTCAATAACAGAATTCCACAAACCAGAGATGTGACAATGCACACTGTAAACCAGATCTCACAGGAAGTTTCACTGTTCCTGACTCCAGTGCTACCTTCTGCCTTTTTCAAATCACAAACTAAAATATGCTATCATGGCTTATTATGAGAAAATTTGAATTTAAAACACAATGAGTTTGTTAAGGCATTTGTCAGTAATTTTATCTAAGTTATTATTTTGAAGGGAGAGATTCTGAAACAGCGCTTTAAATTTAATCTCATTTTTGACAGTAAATAAAATGATTGTTTAAATTAGAAAATGAATGAATAAAAACATTGTGCTGACGAATTATTAAGCAAACAAAAACGTTTTCCTTTCCAGTTTCCAGGACAGTACTTTAGCAATAAAAATCCACTATCAGCACCAATCCACTGGCCCTCCATTAGTGTGTGTGTGTGTGTCGCTGTGTGTTTGAGTGAATGTACGTGCCCTGTTGTGTTGTGTTTGTATACACCAGTGCTTACCCTTAGAAATGCATTTGATACCATCAGCAAAACAGTCGCTCAAGTGCACAGTGCTGATTGAAACCTCTTAAAAGTGTGCATTTAGGTAATTGCACGACTCCCCCAAATATGTTTTAGTCCACTTAAGGCTTCTAAACACCCTGGGCAATGCCGACTCTGCTTGTTTCACTCACCCCTGACGTAACCCACCTTTAATAGAAAATAAATTAGTTCCCCCTAAAGTGATTATTACTCACTCACTGCCGCCACATGTAAATGACTTTTATGAGAAACTAATGATGTTGAAGTGTCCACTAAGGGAAAGGGAAAAAAGAAAGTGGAAGGAGATGGACAGAGCTATAGAGAGAGAGATGGGTAGAGGGGGGGGGGGGGGGTAGTTGGCTCAGTACACAAAGGCAGAGGTTGGTGTTGTGTTTCCTGTAAATACAGAATTACAGCGTGTTAGAGGTGAAAGGTTCAGCAATGGATATGCAGAGGAACATGCAGCCTGAATTCAAAATGCTCGTCTGATTCTCAAAACGTATCTGAGCTCAACCCACACACGCCAGGCTATTTTTCTTCCTCACTGAGCAGAACTGGCCTTTTTATTTTTTATTTGTGCAGTTATTTTAATTTCAGACTTTTCATGATGAAATATTGATTATATAATTGGGTGGACTGCTGGAGGTACAGCGGTGATTAACCCAGACCCTGAGTTTGTAGTTTTTGGTTGGTGTAAGCAGGACTGACATTAAAAAACAAATTACCAGAAGATTTCATGCCATCAATGCTTCAACTGTAAATTTGGCCATTCGTGACACAGCTACTACAGGAGATGATGACTGGTTTTATTTTGTGTGGATAACTGTATAATAACAGATTCTAGCAAAAATGTGGATTACTTTAAATGCATGTACAAGATTTAAACATATCATTTATAGTTTCATTAGTTTATATTTATTAATCAGTTACTAATCATTACTAATAGATGTCTGACTTCTAAGTAATATAATATTTCTACAACAGTTATCACAATATAGCAAAAGACAAGAGTCAGCTTAGGCTGAACTTTCTTGGGACCTTTACTGTGCATCACTTGTTTTTCTTTACATTTTTTCATATTTCTGGAAGCAATGTCCATTGGACAGTAAGACATGAAAAATAGAAAGATTGTGAAAAAATATACAATTTTTCTGAAGTATAGAGAGACGAGCACAATGAAAGCCGTCAGTGAGGTTTTGGGTGCAGCTATCTGTTTTATCTAAGCAGCCTTACAGCAGCTCAGCACTGGCAATATGCTGTGAAAGGTTGAACATCTTGATTCCTTTACTGCAGAATGAAACAAGTTGCTGATTCATGTCTTTTACCTAATCAAAGTTGCTTAGCTAATCTGTTTTCTTTCAACAAATCCACTTTTTCTCATTTAATCCATTTGTCCTAGTTAGCCAGCCAGTCTGTTAGCTAACCTGCTTCCCCTTCCCTTTTTTTAATTTATCTTTCATCCATCTGCCTGCAGCCTGCAAGCGAAAGGAGCAAGAGCAGAACAAGCTGGAGCGCAACCAGGGCCCAAAGCGCACCAGACTGGTGTTCACAGACCTGCAGCGGCGCACACTCATGGCCATCTTCAGGGAGAACCACCGCCCGACCAAAGAGCTGCAGGTTACCATCTCCCAGCAGCTCGGCCTGGAGCTCTCTACTGTCAGCAACTTCTTCATGAACGCCCGCCGACGCAACCTCAACAAATGGTCAGACGAGGGTCGTCCCTCCTCCACGGGTTCCTCGGGCTCCAGCGTCTCCTCCTCCGCAGTGTCCTGCAGCACGGCGTGACGACAGGCCGCCGAGGAAGTGTGGTGGGGAGGGCACTGAAAGAGCAAGGGGGCACATAGACTGATCTAGGCAGAGATCAGCTGTAACACATGTCCTCTCCTCATTGTCAGAAGGAGTTACGGAGCCAGCTATTATAGATGATTTTATGAAGATGAAGCATTTTCCCAAACCAAAGTTGATCGCTCCCTTGAAATGAAAGGGGGCGATACCCAGAGTGATATGATGCAGGGTGTGAGGTCCTGCTTGTATAGTCAAGGGTGCAAAGATTATTTGACTCAGGAGAGTCACACCCTTACATAGACACCATCTCATTGCATTATTTTGATTATGTAGATTAGAGATAATGAGGGTATTACAAATCAGGAGGAAACATATTTTGGTGTACCTTCGAATCTATTGTCATCTCTCCAATGTGAAGAATCAAGAGGTGCCATTTGCTCACATTTGGAGAGCTCCATTGTGTAACTTCTTAATCAAAAGTGTTCACCATCCAAAGACATTATTCCTCCCAGAATGTTCTTATCGTCCTGGTTTTCCTCAAGAATCAAAGTAAAAGAGGAAGAGAAGGCATTTTTATCTTCTCTTTTTTGTCTGAAGAATCTAATTTCCCTTCTTAGCATGTGTTTCTATGGTGATGGTTCCCTGTACTGTATGGCGCTGTTCCAAGTTTGGAGCCTGGGATTATCAGCAGGGTTCTGTAGCATCCATGAGTCCAAGGCGTCAATCAAACCATTTGCAGGAGCCCATCTCCTCCTGTATTTTGTGAAGATCAACCCACCTTGAATGAATCAGAGTTTTCAAGGAGGAAATGCAGTGTATCATGCGGTATGCCAGGACAGAATCAATAAACACAAGTAGGATGCAGAAACGAAAAGTTGTTGGTGCAAACGTATAGCTTTAAGACTCTGACTGAGCTTCCAAATGAAAGCTCCACAGCCATTTTTGACTCAAAAAGCAAGCCAAAAAAAGAAGAAAATGAAAAACACAAAGGTTTCATGGAGAGGATGTACACCAGACACAATGTAGAGCATTCTCTCCACTCATTTGCAAACAACTGTACACAACTACATTATGATTTTTTTTTACACAAATGTCTAGAATGTGGAGGAATAAGATTCTTTCAACCTTTTTTGTACAGATTCCAAGCACATCGCTCTATTTATAGGAACACGTTGGAAGTGCGGGGCAGTTTGTTTCAGTCCTGCTTATGTACAAGGCAATTTTTTTGGTCCACAAAGGAAAGGCTTTGACGTGCCTCCTTATAGCCAATAGTTAAATCAAACCAAGAACGTTTCAAATGCAACTGCTGATCTGATCGACATATTTATTACTGCATTTGTGTATTTATTGTTTTCTTTCCTATCTCTATTTATTTGGTTATTTATTTATGCTATCTATATACTGTAAGTATTTATTTGACAATGCTCTGTATGTCTGTGTGAAACTGAAGACGTTTTTCTGATGGGCACTTTTAGCTGTAGATTCCCATCGTAATACCAAAGATTAACATTGCCTCCCTGAATGTACAACCTAAATCCCTAAACCCTGTACCTAAATCCCGAGCCAATCCAACCCAACCACCCCGTGATGTTATGTATCTATCTCGTTCTTTAAGGCCTGGCCTTTGTTTTACCTTTTTGTTTTTTTGTAGAATAATGGGGATTTCTTTACTCTTGCAAATGTCTCTGCGGTCAGCTCTTAATGCCAAGGCCAAAGCTTGTTTGAATGTTGTGAAAAAAAATCATAATTATTAATACTATGAATAACAACAGTAATAACAACAATGATGTGGCATCTCATAGGTTCACAGGTTGCTTGCAAGTTTTGTTCAGAACAGTGCCAGAGCAAACTGGCAGAGTGTGTAAAGTGTCTGAAGTGCTCTGTCTGAAGGCCTCATTCAGTGTGAGTCCTTCAGGGTCTCATGCAAACATGCGTACTGTGCGTCTGCCTAGGGAAATGCATAGTTGTGAACCACCCCTTCCAATCTCCCTAACTTGACCCTTCCAGTGCAGATACTCCTGTCCATGTCCTACTCAGTGTGATCTCACCGTCCTCCACATGCCAAGCCCTTCTGCCAGTTGTCTCAGTTCCAACAGGGTTCTTCTAAGAATTTGGTCTTGGATTTTTGGGTTTTTGAGTTCTTAAGGTCTTAGAATTCGTTTCTGGCCTTAAAGCATTCAGTCCACACTTAGCGCGCGTTCCCCATTTTCTGGGGATCTTAGTGTTCTTGTTCCTAGGATACTTAATGTGTTAGGATGCATTGCTAGTTTTGATGTTCTTTCTCATTAATTTATGAGGACCATGGGTTTGTTTGCTAGGGGTTCTAAAGGGGTTTAGGGTCTTCTGGTTTCTTCCTGACCCTTGGGGGTCCAATCGGTTTGATCTTCATCTTCTTTGGAAGATTTGGTTTACAAGGCTTCTCAGACCTGTAAGGTTTCTGTCCCTGGATTTCTAAAGGTCTTAGGGTTTGTTTATCAATGTGTAGGAATATCTGATTTTGTCATAAGGTTTTTGCGGCATGTAGGATTTGTCCCTGGCCCTCCAAGACCATTTAGGTAAAATTTGTGATTATTCAGGTTTCTTGGAGTTGCTCAACGAGCACAAGGGATTTGATTTTCTAGCATTTTGCACGGTGAATGCCTTAATCGTGAGAAAATAACCTACAATTTAAGTCTGTGACCTCTGCGTAAATGTTACCAAAGAGTGGCAAGGATAGCTTGGCCATTTTCCACCCTCTCTCTCTTTTTCTCTGTCTTTCTCTGTCTTTAGCGTTGGAGGGGTGTATTGCTGGGGCCCCCTTCACAGTGTGCACTTGAAAGACAGGCGGTCATGAAAGAGGCCATCGACTTTTTCACTGACTTCAAAGCCGAGGCTTTTTTCATCCCATCTTCTCTCTGGGTATCTGGTCTGGGGTCTGCTCTTGGCCAGACCTGTGGGCTTTAGGGGGCATTCAAAGGGGGCGGAGGGAGATCAGAGAAGAGGCTGAACCATGCAGAATGAGGATAGTTGTTGTAGTGTGTGTGTGTGTGTGTGTAGGAGAGACAGGGAGGGGGGTTGTTTGAGGAACAGGAGGTGTTGGAGTAGAGGGGCATAGAATGGAATTAAACTTTAATGAGCAACAATTGTTAGCATGCTGAGAGCAAAGGGGGGGGCGCAGTGGGTGGGGTGGGCAGTGTACTGTACAGGGGGGAAAAATAAAAAATAAAAGAGCTTGGAGGATCCTCTGCCGACCCCTGCTTGCTACTGTCAATGTATCAAAGCTGAGGTGACACCTTTCAGGTTTCCCTTTGTCTCTCTGACTGGGAGCCTAAAATGGAGACAGAGCTTTTTGTACTGAGCCACCTTCTGCTCCGTGTCAAGCAGGGAAGCTCTTCCCTTTCTGTACAGAAGGGAGGGTGGAATGGGGGCCCTGAACTGAGTTGATTGCTGCAGGTGATCTGCACTGCAAGTGTTTAGCCTGTGGCACCCCCTAGTGGCTTTCCTAGAAACGTGACCAGCAGACAAGTTGAAGGGCCATTCTGGGATGAGAGCAAATAATTAAATAGCAGAACTGAAAGCTAATATATAAACTTTCAGGAAAAAAAGAAAAAAATATTTTTTGATAATATTTAAACTAAAAACAAACCAAAGATTGATGGGTAACTGTGGAATCATTATGTATCATTGGGTAGTTTTAGCAGTTTCCTGTCAGAGCTACTGTAGCACTCAGAGGATTCGAAAAAAGCACCAATGGGGTTTTGTGTGATGATCATTTATGTTGCAAAAAACAGTATTATGTTGAACTGGAACTGAGAAACTGACACGAGGCAGTGTCTTCAGATGGAAGTCTTTTGACTCTGTAAATCCCAGTCTCCCCCAGTCTGTCCCTGCCTTCTCCCCTGTGTGTACAAGAAGACTTTACCCATCTACCTCAACTGTGTGAGATGTTGTGTGGCAAAGATATTCCTTAACCAAAGAATCCATCCTGTCAGGGTGTCTGTCTATTTATCTTGTCTGTTCATCCATCTGTTCTTCATGCCTTTTTACGCCAAACCAAATGTGCTGGAATCAATCCGTAACAGGAGCCAAACAAGGTCCCCCTGTCCAGCTAAAGCTTAGTCTTGTATGCTAGGATGTCCCATTGATCCATGTTCTGTATATAAATAAAATAATTCTCAAGACCAAAAAAGAAGGAGGTGACAATCTAAGCAAGGAGGATCTTGCTGTAATCAATGTTGCCTATTCCTTGTTTTCCACAAACTGTTGTAATCATGTGACTTGTTGTAACAAAAAAAGCCCAAGAATCAAACGCTCATCTCAAAATTAAATAAAGTTCAGAGGAGACAGAAGCTATTTTTTTCACATTTGTAAACCACCCCTACCACCAGTTTTTTTTTCCAAAATGTTTAGTGTAGTTGAAATACCGTTCGATCCCACTGTTGTAAGTAGGAATTAATGAAATCCATACAAAAAGCTTTAACCAGGGAAGAGCTGAGGGAAATATTATATTTGAGTCTGAGTTTCCTCAGCTTGGACCTGACCCACCATGCTTTGCCATACCGTGCCATTTTTGTTCATGTGTTAGATTTACTAATGAATGTGGCTAACCAACCAAAGGCTTTACAAAAAAAAGATACACAACACTTTAAACGTCAATCATGGTGGGACATTTTGTATAAACTAAAGAAAATCCCTTTGAATACCTCATGTGAAAATTGTTTGTTGTGATGTTGCACTAAAAAAATAAAAATGATTCATTTGTAACCCAACACAGTACTCTGCTGACTTCATCTGTTGACTTTATTCTGACCTTATTCAAGGTATTAGTAGAAAAGCTCTGTGGGTTTTTAAAGGACAGTGCGGACAAATCTACATGGAACTTTTTTTCTCAAATACTGACATGTACTTGTTAGCAACTTTTACAATAGTAATTTGAGCCTCCGTATACCCACTCATTGTTTGTGTAATATAGAACCCGACAGCACGGTAAATTTTCATTTGAATGACTCCGTCCAGATCATATTAACTGGGAGACTAACAAAAGACTAATCATAAAACTCATATATCACTTTCAACCTAGTGTGTATCACTGTGACTGAACCAGCAAGAAGTACATCAGTATCTTTATTACAGTTGGAAACACACACATGCACACGGTTAGACATAAAAATTTACATGCAGTCTTAAAACGCAAAGATGTTTAGGTATGAAGGTAAACATTTACAAAATAAGATATAAAATACTGATGTTTAATTAGAATATACCTTTAATTATTTTAGTATTTCAAGATTTTTCATGTGTAACTGTATATGTAGATACATTGTAACTGTAGAAATATACAAAAAGACAAGGCTGGAGATTAAATTTACTACAGCTAGTAGCTTTACTACAGAGTTCAGTTTCCTCTGCAGTTACATGATGGGATAACAGGCATACCGAGCAATGCCACACTGGTCATTCTTGTTGCGTGCCATCCGTATGTAACCTCCGTCTCCAAATGAAGTTCCCCAACTAGACAAGTGAATTTGGAAAGAAAAATACATTATGATTAACAGAATAGAACTGTTTTCTAGGATGTGATGAAAAATGTGATGAAAATACAAATTTGAAAATTGTAAACTTGAAAAAATTGTCTCTATGCACGTGAGTTTATCTGCTACAAACTACAAGATCTTTGACAATTCTTACTCTGGATTCCGTCAGAACCATAGTACTGAGACTGCCCTTCTTAAAGTAACAAACAATGTTTTAATGGCTTCTGATGCTGGAATGTGCTCAGTCCTCATCCTCCTTGATCTCAGTGCCGCTTTTCACACTGTAGATCATCTTACTGGACAGACTGAATGTCTTTGCTGGAATTACGGGCACTGCATTAAAATGGTTTTCATCATACCTGACGGATAGGAAATACTATGTTTTCATCAATAATTATTTATCTTCAATCTCTCCTGTAAGGTATGGTGTGCCGCAAGGATCTGTTTTTGGGCCAATTTTATTTTCCTTATACATGCTCCCTCATGGACACATTATTTGTAAGCATGGTGTGTCTTATCACTGTTATGCTGATGACACTCAGCTGTATCTGCTCATTAGAGTTTCAAACTTGGCTCCAGTGAACTCTATACACGATTGCATACAAGATATTAATAACTGGATGGCTCAAAATTTTCTGCAACTTAATCAGAACAAAACTGAGATTATTGTCATTGGATCCCAGCAATCACTACAATACCTCCCTCCCTGTAATAATCAAAATGTTTTTTTAACAGATCAAATTAAGCCTTAGGCAAGGAATCTTGGCGTTTGGTTCAACAGTAATTTGAACTTTGAATATCATGTAACAAAGGTTGTACAATCCTGCTTTTATCACCTAAGAAATGTATCAAGAATTCATCACTTTACCTTTTAAAGACACGCAGATTATTTTACATTGCCCTTATCACGTCTCCCCTCGACTATTGTAACAGTATTTTTCGTCACTTAATCAAAAATCTATTCATCGACTCCAACTTGTACAGAACTCTGAGGCTAGGCTTTTAACTAGATCAAGGAGAAGGGACCACATCACTACAGTTTTAGCATCTTTACACTGGCTCCCTCCATGTTTTGGGATTGTTTTTTAGATTTTATTGATTACTTTTAAAGCCCTCCATGACCTCGCTCCTAGTTTTTTATCTGACCACTTAGAAGCATATACACATATACATTGTTTATTCCTAAATGTGAAGCACTTTGTAATGTAAGTTTTGAAAAGTGCTCTATAAATAAACATTATTATTATTATTTATGCACATATATGTAGACAATGGAAAAATCTCACCTGTTCTTAACCAGCCAGTAGTCTTGTCCATTTAGGGTACCATAGCCCACAGCTAACACCCCGTGATTCACATTCTGGGTACAGGACGGATCATCATACACTCCTAGAAAAAATATGTTTTTTTTAATTTAAGGCTTATATAAGTTGTATCTATTTTTAAATAGAATTTACATTTTATTATTTGCCTATGTAATTCTCGTTCAGAATTTTTTTTTTATAAATGATAAAGTTTGCACAGTAAATAGACTTAAGTGACTGATCAGCTGAAAGTGATGACTTACCACTCCTGTAAAAAGCAAATCTTGGTCTTTTTGCATCAATGGCCACTGAAATGGGTCCGATGGTGCTCAGGGCCTCCTTCAGAGCCTCCTCGTCCCCCTCAGTGATAAACTTGTATGTGGAACAGTTGGCGGCACGGTATGTAGGGTTGTAGCGACATTGTTGTGTCTAAAGGGAGAAGGAAAGCTGAGTTTAAAACGAATGCTTGCACAAAATCATGTTTAAGTAAAGTTTCCTTTTCCTCATAAACACCCCATCCATAAAGCAGTGCTGTCCTGATTCTTTATCAGGCTGCTGCTGCCATGCATGTTTTCCAACTATTCCAGCCCGGAGTGAATTTGTATACTTAAGCTTCTAATTGAGTGAACACACATGATGCAGGAATAAAACAGGCTGTGTAAAACAGGGATATCTGGAGAACAGGCAGGTTATCGGCCACTCCTACTTTAAATGGTTAAAATTAAAGCGACCCAACAACATACACATTTTAATTTTTTTTGGTTTAATTAGACCCTCCCTCTCCAGCCAGACATGAGCAACAGCAAAACCAGATAAAGCCCAGAGGACAAACACATTGTCCGCTCCAATTAATGTGTGTTTCGAACAGACATCAACAGCAAACTACAGACAAGTGAGAAGAGTGTTGCTGTGTATCGGTGTTTTGCCTGGATCAAACTTAACTTCCTGTAGACCCACAGTCTCATACAGCAATTTGTTAAACTGTAAACTTGCTCTGAATTCCCTCATGTCTCCATTATGTTAGTGGACATGTAACTGATTAAAAACAGCATCATGTTTTAATATACTGTAAACTTGGACAATGGCACTCCAAAAGAGACAGGTTAGAGATGATGGTAAAACAACTGTCACCGTTTTCTGTTTCCGTGAAAGCTGTCGACAATCATTATCTCATCATGTGCTGCTGCTTTTAGAGCTGCAACTGATGACCATTTCACTATCAACTAAAAAGCAATAATGTTCTAAGTGAATTAATTCGCTTTTTAGATGTAGCTGAAAGAATAAGGAAAAGAATGTAATTTAAATGGAAATGGATTATGACAAATGTGATAATGTCCTCACATTGAATGGTTAACAAAATCCAAAACAATTGTTTTATATATACATTTCAAAATAGTTTTCTTATGTTCTACACATACTCCTTAGATGCTCTACGTTTAATAGACTTTCTGATTGATTTGATCCATTTTCAATAAACCAGTTACTCACCTGTCCTACGTAAGGGTATGATGCATCAGAGTCGATGCCATGATTGTCAATGACGTACTGGAATGCCTGGTGCATGAGGCCTCCATTGCAGCCATGGTTGCCATATTTGCTGCTACAGTCCACCAGATTTTGGGGGCTAAGATCCACCAGCTTCCCTGTTGTTTTGGCTAACAGGCCCTCTAGGGCACCTGCAGCACTGAATGCCCAGCAGGAGCCACAAGAACCCTGGAGTAAGCATATGAGGGAAGAACATAAGAAATAATAAAGTTATTTAGTTTAATAATGCTTAACAGTAATAATTCTAAAATGTGTAATATTTATCAATCAACTCTCTATAAATTTCCAGAATAACCTTTTGAAAACTAGAACTCAAAAGCAATGTTTTAAAGCTCAGATAATTAATGAAGTCAATCCCCAAATAACAGCTGTAAACTGGATTTCCTTGACTAATCTGTGTCACAAACTAAAAGTGACGAGAAGTAGTGGATGCAAAAACTTGCCACACACTACTTGAAGAAACTGGTGATTGTGGTAATGACTTCCTGTGTGAACAATCTACATCTGACAAAAGAAACCAGGGAAATGTGGGAATTTACATTAATGAGGTTGATGACAATTATTTCACAAACATACACGCAATGCGTCCAATGATATAGTGGTTTTACCTGCATCTTGACACTGGTGACGCAGCCCTTCTCTCTCCAGTCTATGCTGTCTGGTACAGCAGCACCTGATAACCTCACAAAGGAAGATGGCGCCCTCTGGATGTCAGTCACAGGACCAAGTGTAGCAAAAGACTGCATGATTTCCTCTGCTGTCTGTAAACAACAGTTGTTAAAATAAGCAGAGTTTAGTCTTAACCTATATTATTACATTAACCATATTATTTTCTTTTTTTTTTTTATTTTCCATCAACTAAAATTCACTAGCTTATGTCAATGATGTATGAAGTTAGAGTAACAAAATATTGTTTGACGCAAACATTGCTATTTTGCACTATGATGGGACCTGTTTTCAGTCAAACACCTCAAAGGGCAGCAGCAGTCTGAGCTACACTGAATATTGAGCGTAAAATCCTCACATGGCCAGAAACACAACTCTTATTGACTATAATGTTGTTCTGCAACTTCTCTTTGTGGTAATAAGCTAAGGTAATAATACCTTACTGACCTGACTGATTTGCCACAACTTTACCATGTGAAACTTTTATCAGCTACCATTTTTTATTGCCCCAGATAACACTGCTGACACTCCTACACAGAGCGAAGTCACTCAGGTCAAACAGATGAATATGTTTCATTCTATGTTTTACTTACATTATCAGTTTTCTGCCCTCTATCTGAGTTTGCTTCTTGCGTCATTTCTAGTGGCATAAATAAATACATAAGCTGGTCTGAAATTTAGTTTGAATACTGCCCAACAATGTCCGATCCAGTTTGAAGCAGGGTAGGGTTAAAGGACACAAATCAAAACACAGCTTAGTTAGTATTCCAGTGTGCAGTCGGAATACTTCGGCCATTCATTAAGTCAGACCCAGAACATACTGTAGGCTATTGACCACATATGTGGAGAACAAACTGCGGTGCGGCTTGATTGGCGAACGAGCTCTGAGCAGAAATAATTTCATTATTTCAATAAACTCTAAAGGGCCGAAGCCAAGAAACTCAAGCAAAGTGAAGTTAGACCAGCGGAAGAGCTAAAGGGTAAAAAGACCAAGTGCTCACATTGTGCATGAGGTTAAAAGTAACTTACTGTGAATTAGTTTCTCATTATCTCAAACTCTTTATGTGACTCGTTTAGTTTCTCTGTCTGGGATTGTTGCACTTTAATTATATCATAATAGTCTTTGTTTTCTATTTGTTGTTGTGGGATGAACTTTTTAAGCTTTTTACTGTTGAACTATTTTTTTGGGTTGTTGCTTGAAGAAAATTTTAAACTAAACAATAAAACTTTGACCTTTGATCAAATGCTATGGTCATTTGCTATTTTTCCCATTTTCTTACATTTACATTTGAATTCATGAATAATTTAAACAAATAAACTCGCAGCTCAGATGGATGCTACATGATGAATATCAGGCTGATTGTCTTTTATTGCTTTCAAACAAATGGAGGAGGCTTCATCTGTGAATCAACTAACAGACAGTTGACACAACATTTAAGCAGTTACGCTTGTATCTGTGAAGCTAAGTCTATAACCTTCCAGCATTATTAATACCATGGTCACTCATGAATAAATCATAAATCAATACAAGCATGAAACATTTACTCTTCAGAGAGTACAGAGGAGCAGAATGAACGAGCGTCTCACCAGGTCTCCCATGTAGTTCATGCTCAGCTCGTAGGTGTGAAGCCCCATGGAGGCCTCCAGGTTGTGCGTGGTGATGAGCATTAGGTTCTTCTCCCACAATTCCCTGCGGCGCACGTCCTCCACCTCAACACAACGATGTACAGAAAGAGTGCACGAGGTCAAATGCTGCTCTTACATATGGATGTGGTTTATTTATTCATTCATCGTATAGCCTACCTCATCCTTGTACATCTTCCCATGTGTCTTCTTCCACAGGTTCCAGTGGAGGTCCAGCCTTCTGTCCAACATGGCTGCTGCTCCGACACAGAGGAAGGCGAGCAGCAGGCTCCCCAACATTAGGCCTGTGAACGCAGAGAAACGCGGGCCGCATGTTCAGGACAGGAGCTCGTCTGATCTTTATTAGCTGACACGCAGAAGTCAGGCCTCAGTATCATTTTACTTATATAAGCCATAAAAAGGAACTTGTTCATAACAGATCTATAGCACAGAAATAACAAACTAACTACGGTACAATGACAGTGCTGTTATGTGTACGTAAAAATAATATTTTTTAATGTACATTTTGTATGATTTGTTGAAAACAGATGCAGTACGTGCTGAAAACAGCTTGCTAACTTCTTTTTTTTTAGAAATTTGTTGACATCTAAGCATATCAAGTAGAAAGAACGAGGAACACAACTCGACTTCTTTTTTTTTTTAGGAGGAAGTGTATCTCTCTTATGGACTGGGGGGGCATGCATTCAATTGAAAAAAATGAACATACAGAAAAATGTTCTTCTTATGTATGATTCTTTATGTTCACATTTTCTAGGTGAGAACCTGTTGTTGTTTTTTGGAAAACTTCCATACGCTGTCACACCCCAGGCTGTTCCCAGGTGAATTCCAGTGTTACCGTTTTACCTTTAACACGAAATCTGTAACGAATCGTGGTGAGAAACATGAACCCAAAATCAGATGCAGTAGCTTGAGAGAATTTCACGTCTGTAAATGTTTCTGATGCACAGAATCACACATGTCATTGCAGAAATTCCAGCGTAATCAGTTCCTCCTGTAAGTTTCCTGCTTTTTTGACCTAATGAAAATTAAAAACTAAAACATGAAAACAATGAAAAACCTACATATTACCTATTAAATAACATGACAAGAATGTGCATTGAACAAATACTCACAGCAGACAGAAAAACTACTTTGTGATTACAGTTTCCAAGGTTTGTGTGTAGTTAAACTCATTGTGCTTAATCGTTAAGGTTACAGAGATGGTGGTGTTGATATGGTTATGGATGGTTTAAGACCTGTGGTTAATATTGTTATATCATGTTATTTTCTGATTCCTTTATACGGACACGATTTGAGCTTTCTAATAACTCACATTTACAAAGGGGAGCGGGTGATTTTATTTATTATCGTTGTTTAATGGCTGGCAGCAGCATGAAGTATCACTTCCACATCTTTATAACTACTGGACCTTCATACATATAAACGTGTCAAAGACCTGAACTGAAACTAATGAGCAAGCGAAAAATGAGGCCAAATGCATGAGTTATCGTCAATCAAACGGTTACAAAAGACTTTTGAAAGCTGAAAGACAGGAGCAGCGTTTTCTGAAGTAACTCTAAATCTAAATTCTGGGGACTGAGATATCGGTTGACATTTCCAGATCTACCTGTTGTACCTGATCTAGTAAACATGTGAACAACAAACAGCAACAAATATGTAATGAAGTTGATCAGTTATGGAAAGTCATCAGGTGACAGTGAAGAGGTAGTTGGGTGGTTGTTAACAATCATCCCCTGTTTCTACCCTGAAGATGTGAAGCTTTTTAGCAAGAGTGTCTCACTGAAGACTAAGCTGAGCATCTAACCCACATCCTGGTAGAAGGACCCTGTGTTCATGTCCTTACTCATTTCATGGACAGCACTGTGTGAATATAGAAGACGGACCCAAGCTGTCTGGATGCTGCTTATTAACCACCTCGTTTACATTTTACGCCTCGTGTGAAACTCTCAGAAGGATTTTTAGTATTTTCCGTAGTCGGAACAAAAACACCAGCAACATTAGCTATAAACCATAAAAACGAAAGTAAAAGTTATTTCACGCTAACGCGTTTTTTTTATTAATTCTTTTATTGACTTCTTTCCTATTAACATCGAGGGACATTTGATGAGATGTAAAAGTGATGAACTTGCCTTTGACAGTCGTTGTCATCGCTGCTTCTCTGCTGGTCCCGTTGTGACCGTGTTTTCCTGCTTGACATTTATACAGAAAACGTCACATGATGTTTGATTGTTCTTCCTCTTTAGAAACAGAAAGCAGCACGAGGCTGCTTCCTCCAAGCACCTGGAGCGACTGTGCGCTCGGCGACAGACTCGCAGTGATTCTTCTCCTGTGTTTTTAAAGTCAACACAACATTACAAAACCCATCTTCTGAGGTCAATGGAGATGATATGATGTTAGGATGAGCGACTAAAACCCTTTAAAACAGCGATCAACAGAGAAGTCTGAGCCCTTACGTTGCCCCCTACACGCTATAATATGAAATACTGTATCTTTACTCTTAAAGCAATCACCATTTTGATGTTAACGCTGTACAAGTAACACTAATCACTGAAATCAACGAAATTTATTATTTCAAAAGCTCAGTGTGTGGGTGTGGGTGTGTGTGTGTGTGTGTGTGGGGGGGGGGGCGCATCTACCTCAATTATTTGGGGGGGGGGG
>JAUMTR010000008.1:1354456-1417122 GCA_032270685.1 Microctenopoma stevenorrisi | reverse complement strand
TGTCTTGTTACAATTTGTCTGTAATTTGTCTTTAATTTATTGTTTTTCATGTACTTGTTTTCTGTCTGTACTGTCCTGGAGAGGCTAGAAACGACCAGAAGCAAATTCCTTGTATGTGCAACATACTTGGCGAATAAAGCTAATTCTAAAATAATCATGTTTGCTTTAAAGATCAGGATGCCCAGGCCTCTGCTAAAGAATGCTGAAGCAACAAAACTTCATTAGAGTCATTGTTTAAGAAGAAACCTGAGCCTGGCTTAGAGACATTCTGCTGAGCTGAGCAGCTTCAATTCAAGTCTTGGTAAATTTGTAATGACTTCAGTTACTGGGTGATGTTCTGAATGTTGTTTTGAAAGCTGGTGTGGTGTGAAGTGAAATTTGCATAAAAGAAACAAAACAACAAAACTCAATTCAGACAACATAAATGATCTGTGGAGGAAGCAGCAGAGCTGTTAGTATGCAGAGATCAGTCAGGATGAATAATTCATCAGGGGAGGCTGAGGGCGAGAGCTGGAAACACCAGGGGGCGACATCGTAACATCAACAGACAAAACAATCACAGAAATTACCAGGATTTTATTTTATTATCAATATATATTAAATTGTTATATGTATAAATTAATTTTATTTTTATATATATTTATATTTTTCATGCTGGGTAAAAAGATAAATTATTTTCAGTCTAAAGCTGCCATTTTTAAGTTGTATTATTATTCTGCAGACCAAAAAGTGAATGTGAATCAAAAGCTTAAAGCAAAACATTTTTGGTAACAGCTTTCATTTCTACAGCTGTGATGTGATGTTCATTAGATGACGTAACATTCTTATACTAATATTCTGCTTGTGAGCAAAGTCATTTTTCAATCTATGTATTTCCTCTTCAGCTCAACCCCTGTTGTATTTTTTGTTGTATAGGCCATTGTTGTTTTTGTTGTATAGGCCATTAGCAGTGAGAGCAGGCTGCTTCCTCTGGCAGGTTTTGTGATTGTTCTCTAACTAAAATTGAATTACTGTGCTGTAGTTAGGCAAAACGAAGCCTCTTGACTTTATTCAGCATAAAACATCCTCAAAGTCTTATTTGGTTTTGCTAATGGCTTCTTAAAAGTCTTCTATTGTGGGTGACAGACTTGTGTCTTTGTGGAAAACATTTTTGACCTTCTACCACACAGTAAATGTGGTGATTCTTTTGTTCATGTACAGTAATAAATACTTCCCTAAAACACATCAGTTCTTGTTTGATTGAGCTAAAAATTCCACTGTGTTATTGTTGGACGGCCACTTCCTTGACAAGCTGCTGTCATGTCTCCACAGGAATTACCATTTTAGGTTAGATTTTTCTAGATTCTAGAGAAGTTTTTCTCCATTTTCCACAAACAAACACCATCACGTGCCAAAAACCAGCAGGAACACATTATCAGTCCAATTCCCATCATAGTTACCAAGCACTGAAGATTTCTATTAGTCACGTTAATTCCGATCACCTGTTTTTTTATTGTCATGTTTCTTGGAACGAGTTAACGAGTTAACAATGTTGGTGCCAAGGTTGCAAAGAAAACACAGCGTGTGCCAACAATGTGCTGAGCTACCATTATTTTGTTTACTTTCCTGTATGAGAAGCTTTGATTTTTATTTTATGGTGATATCAAAGTCCCAGCTTAATCAGACGAGATCTGTTCGTGCAGTGTTGTGATTCGTTTACTTGTTTCTCTCTTATCTGCAACATTAAACTTTAAACATTATCAACTGAAGTTGGGTTATGACAAATGTTTGTCCATTACATTCTCTAACTTCTACAAGAAAAAGGCAGGTTCTGCACATCATACTGACCTGGTTTTTTACTGAAGTCACCATGCCCTTCTTGCGGTAGTCGACAGACTTTGGAAGCTTGGACACCCTTTCGTCCACATCCATGGTGAAGCTGGGCTCACGGTTCAGTGGGACTAGCAGGCCGGTCATCTTCTCCACTACTTCTTCTGCTGTCTACATGACCAGAGACACAGTCAACATTACATTTTTATTACATTCACCAGCAGGTTGAGTTTCTATACTGGTTGCACCACTGTCACAATCGATGGCATGAAACTCTTCTTTGTTCCCGGAATAATCATGTAAGATGAAAATGTTTTAGGGCAAGAACGAGAGTAGGGAGGTAGAGAGGATTTATTTTTAGACCTAAGATGAGAACTAGTAGAAAAAGATATGGAAGAGAGGGGATTTGATTGAGCTGGGTGACTGAGGATGAAGTATTCATGAAGAGATGGGTTTAACACACTGTACTCCAAGGAAAGGAAATGTCAATGTGTAAATGTCAAGGATATATAACTGCAAATATAAAAAACACTAGATAAAAAGAGACAAATGAGAATGATCTGTAGAGGCTGTCAGGAAGAAACTACTAGTTGTACCATGTTTAGCAATTATCCACCAGAAAAAGAAGCCACTTATTATTATTAAGAATTCCCTGGTGCAGACTGCAAGCTAAGAGATCATTAATGGAAGAAGTACACACCATCTGTTAATGGAAATGCTTCCTTCATTTCCTGGCCACCTGTTCCTACAAGAACATTCAAAGGGCCATTTATCCAGAATTTGAATGTGTATACACGCTCCTGTCACTAATAAATGAGTCCCAGCTCTGGCATGCTGCCTTTCTCTGCTTTTTACTGATAAACAGCTTGTTACACTCATCACGCAAAAACAACCATTAGTCATGATATAAACTGACTCCTTCAGGGTCACCAAAGCCAGAAGGTTTCACCTCACTAGGCTGTAGTACGCAAGCATGGAGAAAAACAACCAGAAAAAATGTCAATTTTGCACTCAGCTCAGCACTGAGCTCATTTTCAATGGGTCATAAAAGATAACTGAATGGCAGATATAAAGAGCTATAAACATAGTTTGGTGCTTTTTTTTCTGGATACGGATTTGGGGACAAACCTCAAAAACAAGAACTCTTTATATTGATATGGCTCGGTAAAAAGAACAAAACAAATGGACCAATCACAGGACGTTCTTCCACAATTAGAAAATGACTGTACCAGAAAGACCAGAATCAAACACTTAAGGTCTTGTCTTAGAAACATGTCAAAGCGAGTGCTGGCACGCTGGTCTTTCTGTCAGGGCGTCGTGAAGCACAAATCATGCACCAGTGAGATTAAAAAAGATTTCCTGTTACCTGGTATTTGACACTCCCCACGTGACATATGACTTAGACTCACCATGTCTCCCAGGTGGTTCATGCCCATCTCATAGGTGTGCATTCCCAGAGCTGCTTCCTGGTTGTGTGCTTCAATCATAAGCATGTTCTTCTCCCAGACGGCCCGGCGGATCCCCTCTTCATTCTGAGACAAACAAACGTGCATGTATCACTTTGTGCTACAAGTCAAAACTGAGTACGCATGAACACTGTCTCAGAAAGTGAAATGATCTTTTTAGCTATTTCACATTTTTAATGCAGGACAAGAAAAGACAGGATTCTAAATCACGCGATTAAATATCCCAGGCTGCCGACAGTGTTTATGTCTCGCTTCCTTGAACTGGTAAATATGAAGTGATCTCCTAATAATTGCTGTCTTAGAGGTTGACACGATTACCCCAAGGCATCATTAAACAACTGAGAGGCATCCAGTCTCCTTTAAAGTCAGATAAAACCTGCTTTCATTTGTTCCCTTGGCTGCATCTCGTTCTAAAGCATATTCCATCCAGTCTCTACTGAGCCACAAGCTGCTTCTGTTCACCTGACGGAGATGGGCTTTATAATGAGGTCATAGCACCATGTTCTTCTCTCACCTATGTTTCAGTTTTAAGTTTTTATTCCCTCCCTTGTTTCCCTCCTGCTCTAACACCTGACAGCTAAATGAAAATTAATCTGGTTAAATAGGCCAAATTTACATTTTAATTAGAGAAGACAGAAAGCCTGTCTGTCTTACAGCCCAATTCCATTAACTAGGGCATTTAAACCAGTGCACATTCCCCTATGCAGCTTTTATGGTAACAGCACAAATGCCCATGTTATTGTCATTTAAATTAAAATATATATGTTTAACAATAGTTTCGACTGTCACCAGTACATAACAAATACGTTTGTGAGAGTGTCATTGTCATTTAAATGCAACTGGTTGACATACAAGAAATACACTGAAAATAAATCCAAACAACATCTTCATTCTACTTAGTATTCCTGCTCTTAACACTGGGCATAATCATAATCACAGTTTCTATCTTGATGTTCATTATGATAATGGAATGCGCAAACGCGATGACAACACCTGAAGGAACTGTTAAAGGAATGCTGATTAAAATCACGAGAGAGAGAGAGAGAGTAGCCGCATCTCTGTCAGCTGATTGCATGCACACGCAGATAAAAACAGCACAACACATGTTCATATGCAGCACACAAAGAGCTGCTGATAAAAGGCTCACATGCATTAAACCCACCCACTCCACAGTTTTGGAACAGTGACCTCTAGCCCGAGGTGAAGAGCAAGCAAATAACAGATGCTCAGCGAGCGCTCAGAAAGGAAATCTGCAATGCTTGACACCAACTGATCACTGCATTTCCTTTCTTCTTTAGGCAGAAGAAAACTGGGAATCTATGACACCCAAAGAGTTATAGGGTGATGTGGGACACCTGCTCTATTCAAAGCAGAACTGATGACTTTGTGTTTGGCGCCTTAAAACTTCGCCTGAAAACTTCTCAAAAGAATTAATTCAATAGACAAAGTCAGTTTGGAAAGTGGGTCTGCATGCTTTTGGAAATGGGTTTTCTGATTTACTGGCTCAGGATGACAAAGATGCAGTAACTGTAAATTCTCATTGTGCACGCCCTGCTTTACTTTGGCTTCTCGCTTTTCTAACTCCATCTGTCTTGTTTCCACTTTGGCCCAATAAACAGATGTTGAGCGACCAGTGTTAGTTTGACACTTCTGACTTTTCCATTTGCTATCATTACCAGAACAGAACAGTAATGTTTGGATCTAATAGCTCTTGAAGCTGCTGTCTGCTGTACACATGTATTCATGCACTGAGATCTAGAGGAAGAGGAGATCTTTCCTCTTGTACTGTCAACAGAAACACAAGTCATAGAAACCATAGAACCAGGGGGCAGCTTTGTTCTCAGAAATGTCTGACAGGTATAGAAGACATATGACAAGTGTCAGTGCATACAACCTACGTTCATATATCAGTCCTTTGTAATAGCAGATACTGTTTAGAACAAAAAGTACAACTGATCCTGCAAAGCATTCACCTGACTAATTATTTCCTCAAGGCAAATGATGAGGCACAACAGTGTGGAAAAATCCAAAGCCACAATGCTTTTTTAACTACTCAAATATATATTCAGCAGACTGGCAGCAGCAGCAGAAACAGGCCAGCTGAGAGAGAGAGAGAGAGAGAGAGAGAGAGAGAGAGAAGAAAACACTGACCTGACTGGCTGTTAAATTGAGCCAGATGTAGACAGACAGTGAGTCAAACACAAAAATGTCCACATGCTGAGCAAGTCACTGATGCAGGGAGAGAGTGAGCGAGAGAGAGACAATCAAACTTTAGAGTGTTTCTATATATTCATAGAGCTAAATGGATAAAGTGACATTTTCTAGCTAAATATTCGGATGAAAAAATTCCCTCCTGCCAAGGAGTCAGCACTGACAGAAACATTTGCAGTAACACAGAGGATCGAACTTTAATGAAATTTTGACATCCTTTCGTGATAATGTCACTATTATTCTTCTCTCTGTAACTCTGCTGCTCTCTCTCCCTTGTCCTCATGCCTAACTTCTTGGAAAAGTAGAATTTGGGGCAGTTTTTATGGAATTTGCAGTTTTGAGTCAGAAATGGTAAAAACATATTTTAAATAAAAAAAAAACACACTCTTGCCACTTGTCTGGCACTAACAAATTTCTGTTTGTTCTCTATCTTGATGAGTTAGGCCTTATCAGGGCTCTTAGTTTGTAGGATTTACAGAAACAAAATGTGCAGCCTGGCAGCTCAATGTGTTAAGCTTCAGACTGCAGAAGGTTGCAGGTTCCAAACCCTGTCTGACTCCCATCCCCCACCAGGTGTGTTCCCGAGCCAGACACGCAGTGCTAGCTCCCTGTAAGTGATAAAAGTGTCTGCCAAGTAAAGTAAAGATCAGATGATTTAGTCTATATAGATGCTCAGATGTGGACTGTGTTAATCTAACTACACCTTTTCCTTCGTAACTGTTCACTCACAACAACCGTTCGAGACAGATGACCACCCACCCTGAGCCTGGTTCTGCTGGAGGTTTGTTCTGGTAAAGGGAGCCTTGTGCTGCTCTAGTGGGACTGTTGGGCCATGCAAAGTACCTTTGGATGACCTTGAATTGGTAAGATGAATTGAATTGGTAGCTTAAAATGCTGCGCACATAAACAAGCACTGACCAGGCCATTGTACTCTTTACTGTGTGTGAGCTTCCACTGATCCCACTGCGCATCCAGAGACGCTTCATCCATGTGGCCCAGAGCCGAGGCGGCCAGCAGGAACATGCAGAGATACGACGACATCCTGCAAGAACAGTAACACACACGAGCTCACGACAAGCTGAACCAGGCACACGTTATCCTTCACTGACTTTATAAAACAGATACACTTCCCTTTTTGTGTCTGAGGCAGTGATGTAAAGCATATTTAATACATGTAAAAAGATTTTACACAACTGTGAAATCTTCTGAGAGCAGACTGCAGTATCAAAGTATTCACTGGGACATTCCAGCACTGACTGCTGCTCTGAGGTCTGTTTCCATTCTGTCGGGAACTAAGTCTGAGAAAAGTGCTGAATCTCGGCAATGTCTGTATTAGATGCCAACAGATTTGAAGATAATGCATGTTGTCACTCTGCAGGTTTGTAGCGGGTTTACCCTGTTAACCAGGGAAATGTTTGCTGATTTGTTGTGTTCCTTCCTCTCACATCAGGGATTTGTCCTCTGTGCATTTATAAGTCGGGAACATAAAACATTTACTTCACAGTAAACTTTTTCACCTCCTTCGGTTGTCTCTGGACTCCTGCCATCTGTCATTCATCAACATGTCTCTGCTGTTTTAAGACATCTTGTTTCTAATCTGCATTTTCGGTTCATAGTTTCCCTCTAAGGCCACTGCCTGGTCAGCTTAATCTAAATAACAGCTGAAAACAACCTACCTCCTGTCGCTTTGAGGCTGTGTACAGTGAACCGCTTTACACTGTCTGCTTCCTACACACATTTATTGTATATGCCAAGACTTCACCCTTGGGTGATTTGATGGAAATGCAACGATGTAAATAGCAGAGTCTCATGATCTCTATGCAAATACGTTACAGCTTACCAACAATATGTGCACAGAAGAATTCTCCTGATGGTACGTTTAAGAAATAAAATTCCTATTCTACAGAGGGCATCAATATTTATATCTCTTGTAAATTTCATACTAACTCTGCAAAACTCTGCCAGCTCAACAGTTAAGGCTGACAGACATCCAAAAATCAATCTATTAAGGTACAACTGCTCAAAAAGCATACTCTTATCCTAATCTTATTAAAGGCTAATTACTTTATCAGGAATTCATCTGAGCCTAAATGCAAAGGAAAGAAATGAGTTCTGTATTATTCTAGCTGAGTTCAGCTGAGTTACACGTGACTTGGTTCAGTCGTACTGAAGTAAAACAAACCCTCAAGAGAAGGAATTCATTAAACTGAAAGTAAAACTCTACATGAAAAACAGGGAACTTTACCTGGAATCCAGTAGTTAAAGAGTTAGGTGAAGCCCTCCGAGTTGGACACCGTGTTCCTTTGCAGTCGAACTAGGTCAGTGTGTGTGTTTATATCGTTGGAATTTGAGGAAGTACAATGGGAGTATCTTTTTTTTTCTAGGCGGGGAATCACATCTGGTTTTTCTCAAATAGAAAATATCCCTAAACCAGATGATGTCAGGTGTTGGGTTACACATTCTGAAAACTTCACAGAGGTTGGTGATGAACTGTGAGCTCTGCCACAGTCTGGATCAGTGCTTCAGAATGCTTTTAAATGTTTGATAGAAATGACTTAGACCCTGTTTTTTACATTAAACGTCCCTTGTATTATTTATCAGAGCATGTGAAAACACGAGTGTGTGCTTTGGTCTCGGCTGTGATGAAAAGGAATCGGAGAGTTTTTACTGTAGCATATTAAGTCTTCCTGCTCCCGTAAAGCCACACTATCGCCAAGCCTGTAAGAACCTCTTAATTCTCAGTGACAGTGACAGAAATAACCCAACATCTGTCACCATATTCTGACACAAACGTTGAACCTTAGAAGAAACGTTTGTCTGCGAAGGTGGTGAACAGTTGTTTAGAGCAGTGATTCCCAACCTGGGGGTCCCGACCCCCACAAGGGGTCGCCAAAGGCTCCCAGTGGGTCGCCTGGAAATCTCCGCAAAGAGGTATACTCCGGACGTTACTCCGGACGCTGGGTCGTTGACAGATGTAAAATATGAAAAGATGACAAATATGGGTCCCTTGGAAAAAAGGTTGGGAACCACTGGTTTAGAGTCATGCTCGTTAATTGTGATTGGTTAAAAAGTGTATATGATATACTTAAAAAGTTTACACTGAATTAGGACGAAGAAGCAGAAGAAAACAATGTGTATACCTAAAAAGAATATCATTAACCAATAAAGCAGAAATGTAACAAAGGTTTAGCCACACGAACCCTGAGTGTAGAGGTTCTGGGTGTGCAACACCAAATTATTAACAATGAAAACATGTCACTTCTGATACATTACTTCTGTTGAAGAAATACTTTAGTTTTCTGTTTGTCTCCCAGCGGACATTCTGACGTCTCATGCATAAAAACATTACTCGTGCACTCTGCTTAGACTTACCAGTCCCGAGGCCTGTGTGTTGAGCAGGCAGAATATTTGACATGGCTTCCCGCGACACTTAAATTGGAAGAAGAAGCACAATGTATGAATGCACACAATGAAAACAATGTGAAAACAATGTGTCAAAAAGCAAAGCTGTGTCTCGGGCCGCGCCAGAAGCAAAATTACTGCTTTACTGTAATGAAAAAGGAAATGCACACGTTTTTGGTTAAGACGGGTGATTTTGCTGGTGTTTTTGCAGAATACCATGAAACTATTTTTGAAACCCACATGGGAAAACAGAACATTTGGATATTCCACCATAGACACAGTTGGAGATGACTAATTAGGATTATAGACTAAATGTACAGTCAAAGCTACAGTCTAACATGATCACAACTTGATTATCCAAACTCATTTCCCACAGAAGTGCAAAAATATCTACTAAATACCACATTTATTCCCTGTGCTGTGTTGTCTGGTTTTTGGTGGATATATACTTCCTCATGGTCTGATGTGTCAGGTCTGTGTGTTATATATGAACATGTCGTGTGACTCCTACAACAGCGCAGCACATGTAGTCACTCTTCTAAATATAAGAACATCCCGTGTACCTCATATGTTCAGTGAGGCATGCCTGTGTTGCAGCAATACAGCAGTAATCAACCCATTATTATTAGGATCTTTGTATTACATGGACAAAATTCAACCCAGTCTCAAAAAAATGCCGTTTCACAAATCATTTTTTGTTTTCTGTTTTCCTAATGATCACACAAACAACAAGTTTTAAATACGCTGATAGTTCACATATCGATAAAATGTACGCATATTTTTTTTGCAAAATCAGCTTTGTCTGTTCAACACTCAACACATAGCAGCTGGCAAAACAGCCGTCATCTGGTATAGTTTCAGGGCCTCCAGAGACAAATTGAAGGGGACCTCTTTCCTTCAGCATCACTGTCAGGTTGGTATTTCCCTTTTATTCATCCAGTATCCCATAAACTCTTAACTGTAGTTAAGTTGTTAGTTCTCACCGGAAAGGCAGGACACTAAAATCAGGCTACATGTCAAAATTTAATATATAGAATAGAATATATACATACATAAAATGTATACATTCCCAGAGAAACTAAAGCCACCTTCACATCAAAAAGTGAAAATGTGCTGCCACGAAAACCAGTGTAACAGTAACAGATTCAGCAGACTCATATATAAGAACAACCAGCAATGACCACAGTAGCTATCTGGTCTTTTTAGAGAGTTAAGATGTGTTAAGATGTGTGGTGTGAGGAGTGCAGCCCAGATGAGTGGCTTCAGGCCTGACCTCTCATCACTGGCACCTCGGAGTCTCTCTAATCGATGGACTTTTTTCCTTCTGCTCGTTGGATTTCACCAGACACAGTGCATCCTGGGTTTTACAATCTTCCCGTTGGTTCCACTACGGCCACTTTAGATAATGAGTCTCATGGCTGATGGTATCTTGATTGATCTGCTGTCCAGCACTCAACCCCATTCTCAGCACCCGTGAACATACTGTCATGGAGAAGGTCTTGACCTGTGTGTAAATGTATGTGTGTGCGTAGGGGAGGGGGTTATTAAGAAGCAGAATGGCTACAGGCAGTTGCAGATTTATAATCCAATATTTCTGGTTAGTGAGCTCTATTTTTATCTGGAGTATCTCTCCACAAGCTGATGTTGAGATGTGAGCATTTTGGAAGTGAGCAGCTGTTATCATGTGATTTTCTATTTGTTTTTTTGTGTCGTGTGAGATGAGAAGTAATCCAAGGCCCAGTTTGACAGTTAAATTCCTGTGTACCTCCTTCTTGCAGTCTACAGCTGTTTCCCGTGTCAATACATGCTGCCCAAGCCCAACACTTTACTGGAAGCAGCTCAGCTCCCCGGATCCTCTGCTCTTGATCAACCCGCTGACTCAGACTATCACGGGATCTTGGCAATCTGGCTATTGCAAAACCCTGCTGGCTCAGTAATGGAAAGAAGCAATCTTACATCACGTGGCGTGGGACGGCAGAGGAAACAAATTACACAGTATATTCTATATGCATCCCTGATCCATATAACTCCCCTGGGACAGATTACATAACCTTGATGCTGTTCACTTTTAAAATCAATTGTGTTTAAGTACCAGAGAAGATCAGGCCTCATTCAGATTTTTCTCTCCTGCCAATGCACTTAGGTAGTCTGAGAGGCTTATAGTCCTGGTCTGACCTGCGTGCACTTTTCATCGACCAGTTCAGAGATTAGACGAGCCGACACCAAAGAGATTTTAAAAGGCTTGTTGGGATTCCAGCAGATTAGATTATCTTGTTTTATTCTAAAATCAGATTGTTTGTCAAGGGTAAATGCAAGTGGTTAAAAAGTGGTTGTTGGATGAAGCAGAGAGGCTTTAGTGCAGGAACTGTCTGGTATTCTGGCCAATAGATGGCGCTTGGAGCGGATTTGGAGAGGAGCAGGTAAATAACTGAACAGATTAACGCTTAGACTTCGTTGTTAAATGAATTGTCCTCCTGAATGTGAAGGCTGAAGGTGCAGCTGGAGCTGGCCAGGTATGAGAGGAGACAGATGAGGCGTGACGACAAAATGGCTCACCAATATCATCAAGATCCTTGTCTATGATGAGATAAAAGAATCACTCTCTTGCTGTTTCTACATTTTCTCGAAGCAGTGTGTTCATAGTGGAGTTAAAAACTGGCCTACATGTTAGATTAACTCTGGTCTCAAAGAGGAGTTTACATGGACGCTTAAAAAAGGCTCCCAGATGCCACCTGGTGGCTCTTGATTAAAAAAAACAGATAAAAATGATCTGGGAAATGTCCTTGTAAACGTTTGAACAACACACGCTGCTGCGTAAAGCTGCGTGGGTTCCTGCAGGCATGTTGGTTTTACTAGGGAATTATTATGTGTCTCCATGTTTGGCCCTGTAATGGGTGGGGTACAGGGTGTACCCAACCTCTCCCTTTGCTTTACTTTACTTTACTTTACTTGGCAGACGCTTTTATCTATAGCGATTTACAAAGAGAAGACACCAGCAATTACCATTTGGTTCCCATAAAATGGAGATACTACAACAAAGAACCCTGATAAGGCCCAACTCATCTTGAGAAAGAACAAGCATAGGAATTGTTTAGTGCAAGACAACATAATGAGTGTGTGTGTGTATGTGTGGTAGACTCACTAGACGTACTTTTTGAACAAGGGCTCCATCCAGTCCCTACGTCTCCCTAACGACATAGGGAGTGGATGGAGCCCGCCATCGCTCCCGCACCCTGTTCTATACCCTCCATCCATCCATTGTCTTCCGCTGATCCGAAATCGGGTCACGGTGGGTGCTGGAGCCTATCCCAGCTTCCTTCGGGCGAGAGGCAGGGTACACCCTGGACAAATCGCCAGTCCATCGCAGGGCCAACACAGAGACATACAGACGAACAACCATGCACACTCACATTCACACCTACGGACAATTTACAGTTACCAATCAACCTAACATGCATGTCTTTGGACGGTGGGAGGAAACCGGAGTACCCAGAGGAAACCCACGCAGACACGGGGAGAACATGCAAACTCCACACAGAAAGGCACCCGGCCGACCCCGGGACAGGAACCCGGGTCCTTCTAGCTGTGAGGCGACAGTGCTAACCACCACACCACCGTGACGCCCTGTTCTATACCCATGACTTCCAAAACAGTTGTAAACAGAATACAATTCCTAGTAGATAAAAAGTTTTAATACTGTTGTATTTTGCAAAAACAAAGCATGAAGATGCTCAGACTGAAAAGAAAAAAACACTGCGAGCCAGGTGAAACAAAGTTGTTGTTCATAATAAGAATATGTGCATTCATATAGCTAGTGTTAAGACAATCTCATCTGTCTGTGCAATGAGGTTAAAGTAACCAGACACCGCTCAGTAGGTTAATTAGAGGCAGATGAATTAGCCTGGGGGGAGGGGGGGGGGTGTGGGCAGACATCCTCCTGGTCACAAAGTCAGTGGAAAAAAGTAGAACAGACAACAGACTGCAGACAACAACAGAAGAACAAGGACATCCAACAGACCAGTGCACACATTCAGTGACTCACAGGTTTATCTGCAGGGGCTTAAGGTTAGAAGGCGGGAGTAAGCATTTCAAACCCACCAGTGCTCACTGGTTACTATGCATGCTGCTGTATAGGTATATATCTGTACATTACTGTATCTACTAACACAGATGTGAAACATTTCATTGGTGCCATCACTGTCAGAGGTGATGCAAAGGGGGACAAATAAGACCAACGAGTGCTTCCCAGTCTTCGAAGGATAACCTGAGCTTTTCCACCTCAGACACCTGGAGCCTGGAGGACCATCTGAAGAGTGAGGATTGTTTGCTCTGGTTTGCTTTTGCATTGTGGATAACAAACCCAGGAATAAAATCATCGCAGATAAACTGCCTGTTCTGTATAGAAGCTAAATTGAAAAGTTGAAAGGTGATTACAGCCCAGTGAAGAATTTGGATAAGTTCTTTTTCCTTTAGCTTCTTGTCCTGCAGTTACCTCCCGCTCATCCAAGCACCTGCTGTATGGAGCCGCCACTTCTTTCTGTGACTGCCTGTTTGACCTTTGACTGAAAATACTTTTGACTTTTACTTGCCGACTACACTTGTTTCTTTTTGCCCTGTCTTGGTCAAAATGCTCCAGTGCAAGGTTTCAACTAGATAAACAAGCCTGACACAGAGGTCATAGTGTGAGATACACAACGTTTAACACAAATGCTAAATTTAACCATGACTAAACTTGAACACAAGAGGGGCTTTAACATCTGCTTCAAGACACACTGTGTGATTGGAGTTTACATGGAAGCCTCAGACCTGGGAATTCCTCAAAAACGCCTGTGGGTGGTGTTAAAAGTAGAACCACATTTACTAGAATGTTCTTCTCCTTGTCAGCATACACCCCTCAGGAGCTCCGTGTCTCCAGGTTGTATCTCCACTGTGTTGGGTTTGTCTGGGTTTTATCAGTGCCAAAACATTCCTAAACACAGACTACAGGGTGTTGGGTGTCAGACTGCTGAATGGTGTTGTGTAATAAAAAAAACGGAGACTGTGAAAGTCCCAGACTTTGGATGGAGTATGTTCTTAGGGGGATTCACTATAGACCAACAGAAAGAACACTCAGACCAACTCTCACATCTGTATCATGTTTGTCAGCTTTGGACTATCAGCTCGCTCTTCACTTTCCATCGTCAGTGTCACGTGCCAAGGAGAAAATTATCAACGAGCCCCGTAACAAACTGGCAGCGAAACAAAGTCATTCATGATTTCTGGCATCTAATCTGTTTATGTTGCCGACTGCTGTGTGTCTGTGCTGTCCACAGATGCATACATGTGCTGTGGTGTTTAAGGGATTAACATTTGTTCTAAGCAGAGAGAGAAAACCCCTCATATCACGCACACTGAAGTCAAAGCCCGTTTCACAAACACAAGCTGCCGCCTCACATTCATAATTTTTTCACTGGTCTGTCATGTGATGGCTGATCTATCTCCAACTTCACTCCTTTGGGATTAGCAGTGGGCATGGGATCTGAAAGTGCAGCAGTGCCTTACTCTCGTGTCCTTTAATTCACATTTTTAGTTGGTGGGTTACAAAGAAATTGCTGACGAGCAGCAATTAAAAGAGCTCAAGACTCCTAGCTTAAGTGACGCTCTTTATAGTCCTGCCAAGATTTTAACCCTAAAGAATACTTGAGCACTCAGCATTAGTCGGACTCTTGATAGAGGAGACAACAGCTGAGGCCTCAGTGTGGATTAAAAAGCTAAAAGGTCTGTTCGTGCTTGTGTATTCAGGTCTGTGGAAAAGCATTAGAACGACCTTTAAATACAAGTCTGTTTTCCAGCAAAGCTTCCATCGATAAAAGATGAAGATTTGCATCAGTGGGTTGAATTTCGGCAGCTCTGGGGCATCAGAAATGAGCAGCGTTGGAAGATGTTAGATGGAAAGGAGGAATTAAAACATGTACTGCTGATATTTATTACATAATGTGTGTGCTGCATGTTTTCTGGGGATATGATGCGGCTGTTTCATTATCAAAAGCGGACATTTATTGTAAAGGCGTCAGTTGAAGCCTCTCTTCACTTTGGTTTGAGGGAGATGGTCGACTTGTTTTTGTTCGTCTCTTCGTCTCGCCACAAACAAATTTTACAGAATGGAGCATATTTGCAGGAAAGTTCCCTAACCCAGGTCTCCATATGAACTCCCTATAAGTTCAGATGGAGCAAGTTAAAGCTGTGCTTCAGCTTCATCATAATAACGCTGCTTTAGTCACCTGACACTTGTCACTGTCAGTCTGCTGAATCCGCTCGTGTCAAAGCCATTCGCTGCCACAGGTCCGATTGTTTGTGCTACTAATAATTATGTAAGAATAACCAGACGTGTTTTTCAGGTAACAGCTGACACTGAGCATCATTAGCATTCATTTGGAGCCGTTTCTGTTGAATGGCAGAATGTCTTCAGAGCTCAGTTTGTGAAAGATCTGACAGGGTGAGCACAAATAAAAGCTTTGAGCTTGCAAATGTAGGTAACCAACCCCTGTAAATGATTCTCCTCACGTGCACATGGACATGACACACATCAGCTGTTTTTCTTTTGTCTTGCTGATGAGAATCGGGTCTTCGCCTGATCATGCAGAAACTGTACAAATTATTACTCATTTAAAAGACTGGTTACGTCCACAGGTACATTTTCATAGAACTGATGCACTCATTTACAAGTGATATTTATAATATGTCTTCCTAACTACGCTGCTGTGCTGTGAATACAGAAACAAGTCTCCAGTGATCAGTCACATATCTTTCTCTGTCTGTGCTGCTGGAAGTTTTAGGAGCGTCTTTTGGGGGCAGAGGTCAAGCTTTATTAGTCCTCCCACCTAATAGGCTCCAACCGTTCCAGGCAGTGACCTTTCTTGAGAGTCCATATCTAATTAAACCCCTCTGGAATTTATAGGGAATACAATCATCTGCGAAAACACTGACAGCCTCATATGTAAATTGAAAGTTCACCTTTCTGCTATGCAGAGATCATTTAGAAACGACGTGCCGACTACTAAGACTGTTCCCTCCTTCCTCCTGTCCATCAGGAGCATCCTCCTGCCTGGCAGACGCTTCATGTTCTGCTCCAGTGAAAAGAGGAAACCTAATGCCACCCTGCTAATTGGAAAACCCCAGGTAAGCAGATGAGGATTAATTAAAAAGGAGTGTGAGGTTGAGGCACAATAAATGCAGGACTTGAAGCATCCTAAAAATCTCTGCTCCAGAAAACAGACTGATGATTTCACCAGTGATAACAAACTAGTTTGAAATAAAAGTTCAAGTTTAAAGTTCAACTTTGATGAAGTGTGGTTCACCTGTGAAAATGTTTCTGCACCCGTTTGCAGCAGCTGAATGCTTGAACACCTTGCCATATTCTAGTAAAGGCCTCTGTGGTATGTTAGCTCCTGTTAGGTGGGACTGAAAACCAACAGAGCAGTAATGTATAAAACACAGGAGTACTGAGAGGCCTTTAACACACCGTTTAACTTCACTTTCAGTCTTTTTGGGAGAGGACACACAGTGGTGCAGTCCCACTTCTGTAGAGTCAAAGAAACGGGCAGTGCTTGCAGGTAGTAGTAGCTGAAAAAGTTCTGTGGGTGCAGAATGAAACCTCAGAGAAAGACGTCCATTTACCATGACTTCACCTGGATGACTGATGATGTTCACAGACATTTGTTCTGGACAACTTTTGTTCTCCTGCCTTTTGTAGAACAGCACAGCTGTACACAATCATCAAATGATGATGCAGGACTCTGAGTGGAGCACTGTCACCACGGCACAAGTGTTGGCAGAGTAGAGTAGGTGTCTGGCAGCCCCTTTATCAGACCGTGTTTGTGTTACTGCTTATGTGTGCGTGGGTGAGAGAAGGACACAGAGGGTATTCCTCGCCTCTGCGACAGGGTGGGTGCCTACTCGTCCTTATCGTTTCCAGCTGTTGTTCAATCTAGAGATTTGGCTGACCCATGCGTATCTGCCTGTCTCTCCCTCCAAGCTGTGATAGTAATGTACTGTGCTGGAAACACGCCAGCACTCACTCTGTGTAGTGGATAAAAAAAAAATCACAAATCCCCTCAGAGCTGACAGCTTGGGGATTTTGCCACCCATGTTATTATTTGCACGTCTCTCCGGCATCCTGGATCCGTTCTAACAGTTACTTTGTTGACAGAAATCTGCTTTTATGTGGATCAGCCTGTTGCAACTGTAGCTGGGTTAAAGCTGTTCTGTCCTCCTTCATTTTCCAGCACCCACTGATACTAAAGAACTTTAAGCTCAGAGCCTGTTTGTGAGCTGAAAGGCACCTTGTCCAGTCATGTTTTTGTGGATTTATTTCTGACACTGCACTTACTGATTGCCGTACACGTGGGGGGAATGTTGGCCAAAATGAAACTAAATCTGTACACATCAAATTCTGCTCAACAAAAGGAAATAAGAAAGAATAAATTCTGGAATAGCTGATGTTAAATAGACTGCTCCAGATTTCCTTCCCAGCTCACTGACAACATGCTGACGCTACAGTTTATCACACTTTTTCTGGACTGAACATGAACATAAACACACATTGACCATGACATGACATGGAACGGGAAGGTGGGACTATGGCATGAAGAATCATGTTTTGTGAAATGTTCAATCAAATAGTGAAAGCAGGCATGTTTGTGCTCTTTGTGGTGAAGGAGAACATCTGAGAACCCTTCAACAACGGCTGTCAGGGCTGGACGGCGCAAAGATAACTGAGCTGTCAGCACTGCAAAATGAAGCAGACTATCCAGGAAGAAACTCCATGAAGCTATGGGGGGAGGGGGGGGGGCGCTGCCTCGTCTGTCAGCTGGATGACAAACTTTGAACATGGTAATGTTTTACATGCAGATCCTTCCACCAGTGAAACCAACTTGAGACTGATGGATTCCATCACACATGACATGACTTCAGCTATGTGTAATTCTGCTTCATGGAAAAGCTGAAGTTAAGCAGAGAAGCTAAGGGAATGATGGAATCCGGCACCTCTTCTCGCTTCTTTTAGGTGTAAAATAGTATTCCTCGTTACACTACTCGTTACATTCGGATTTGAGGCATTACGGTCCAGACACATGGCGCGAGTCCAGCCTTAAATCTGCTGGACGTGTTCCAGACGCGCAGGGGCGCAGCAGCAGCAGCAGCAGCAGCAGCAGCATCAGCAGCAGCAGCAGCAGCAGCAGCGCGGTCAGAGCGCAGCGGCGTCTCCACAGCGTCACCGCACACACGCCGACCTCAATTCTTTTAGTAGCGCAATTATCCCGGAACTCCCCGAGGTGTTCGGCAGGCGGGAAAAGGGAAATTAACCAAGAAAGGAGGACGAAGTAAAGTGCGCGACTCTGATGTGACAGATGTTGGAAAACTCCGGAGAGTGTGGAAAGGAGGGGAAGAAGAGGAAGGAGTAAAGTGTCCCGAACGGAGACGTTTCATGTTGGACGCGGACGATGAAGCTTTGATGCGATGTGTCCTTCACTGAAAGCTGGTGAGTTTTCCTCTCTTATATCACGAGTAATCAGCCATCAGATCTCATGGCCTCTCACTTTTAGCAGCTGAAGCAGCTCTGTAACATTTCTACATGTAGATGAGCATTGACAGGCAGCTCCTCTCTTCTTCTATATTAATCTATATTAATAATATTATCATCCATCCTCTCACTGACTGTTTTCCTGCTGTTGGTAGGTTGTTATTTCTTCCGCTGGTTTTAGTCTGGATGAGATCAGAAATCAGAGTTTGACCCTGTTTCATAGACGTTTTCATTTGTCCATCTGTTTCTTTTCTCTGTGGTTTTTATATTCCAGTCCTTCCATACAGACGTCATGCTACAAAATGCCACAGTTTAATCTTGTATTTGGTACAATAAACAATATTAATGAACATTTGACATACTTGAACTATTGTGATTTTTTATCAAATATTCTTATTTTCAAACCTAAACAAGTTCAAGTTGTTTTTGTCGCTTCTTCTTGATTTTGTGCTGTGTTCCAGCGTGTCCATGCGAACAGTAATCCTCGGGGTAGTTTGTTCTATAAACCTAAAAAGGGCCACAGTGTTTTAACTGTGCTTCAGCAGGATTACAGACAGCAGTAACTGCACCCTCATTTGCCCCTCGGGACAGTGCAAGTGTGTGTGCGTATGTGTGTGTAACTCTGATCAAACCACCGGTGGTCACGAAAGAAACTGATCTGCTTGCAAAATTAGCTCCAACTTTTATTTGCGATTGTCGCCTCACCTGCAGTGAGAAATAGAAGGGGCTCAGTGTTTGAGTGAGGGCGCTCTGAAGTGAAAATCACCACCTCCTCCTGCTTTAATGAGGACACACATCCTTAAGTGGCTCAGGAGGAGCAGATCACCATCAAGGGAGAACTAAGTTTTTACACTTGGGATTCTGCCAAATGGGCAATTTAATCAGAGGGCATTTTGTCCACAGGAAGTATGTCAGTATCCTCATTAGGAAATGATTTATCTGTACTATTATGCTGGGCAGCTGCTTCAGACACCAGTTGATGTCATCCTCAGACAAAGATAGTGAGTCTTTATCGGGCTCCTTTCTTCTGAGTGTACGGCTGCAGTGGTGGAACACGCATCCAGGCTTTGACTGGTGAAGCTGTTCGTTGTGTCAGAGCGCGAACCTGCACCGCAGCACTTCTATATCGATATAAAACTATGTTAAACGCTGGCTAATTAGCCTTAGGAGTAGCGGCAGGTTGTTGGGTTCAATTAGTCAAATATTTGGAGTATAGCAGGGAATGGTCTCGGTTGTCTCCCTGCTTGGGTCCAGAAGATCCTGATGGTAAATGTCCTACAACGGACTGAAAAAAAACGTTCCTATGAAGTTCCTCTTACTGCGCTCAGTGTTTCTAGGCTTCCAGTCATCAGTATGGCCTTGTTCAGTGGATAGCCTGTCAGGAAAAGCTAAATAGTTTCAGAGGTAAATATATTCCAGATAAGCAAATATATCCTCAGCTGACTGTAGCTGCAAAATAATGCTTTAGGAATGTCCGAGTTTCACTGCAGCTTTGACTCAACTCCTGCACAGGGATAAGGTGTATCTGAGCCAGGAACAATGCATCCGCACATCCACCCACCACATTTTCAGTCTTAACAACTATCAGCTTAGCATCATTGTCACGTTCCAAAGAATAAATCTCTCAGTTTACAAGTGAGATCTACTCTATTCTGTTGTTTTCTCCTTTTTTACACCAGAATCACAACCAGACCTGCTTTTGAAAGGATTCCACATGAAAACATGTATCTGGGGCAGGATGTTTGGCACTTTATCATCCATTATGCATTCAAGCACTATTCAAGCTGCACCACTTGAAGTCCTGTTGTAGATGAATATAAAGATGTAATATTCCCTTCCAGTGGAGAAATGTAGTCAGGCCACGAATGAAAGAGTTGAATGCTTCTTGCCCAGGGCTTGTGTCAGCAGCAGCCTCGTGTTGTTCAGCCATGAAAAAAGAAGCTTTTTATCAGATGGGTTCTTTCACACAGTGTTTTCCAAGATGCATATGTCCTCTCCATTTCCACTGTGTGACCTTCCAGTGTGCCATGCTTTTTGAAAGTATTCAATGGGACTACACTGTGTCCCAATCTGTGTCTATCTTTGTTGCAAGACTGTGACAAAGAGCAGCTGGCGTACGGATATGTAGTGTACATATTGGAAAGAACAATTTATGAAAAGATGTAGATGCAGTTTCCTTATTTTGGTTCACATAGAATGGGACTGAAAATGTGGATACAAATCAAATGAGACAATATGAAATAACAAATGCACAAAACATTCAGCTTCACTTTCAGAAGAATAATTCTATCAGTAAATCAAACCCCTCTTATAAAGCAGTACAGTACAGCAGGAGAGAACTATTAAAGAAATGGTTCTGCTGTGTATTCGATTCATTTTACTTTCCGTAGATTGTAAATAAAGAAGCACTGAAACTGCAGGAGAAAACACTGCAACCACAGTTACTAAGAATGTAATTGTCCACTAGAGGCATCAGTGACTCCGCTCTACATGAGCGCAGAGCTGCTTCTCTATGAGATGCATCCAGCAGCGTCTCTCTGCGTGGGCTGCAGGTGAGAGCTGGTGATGCTGAAGGAGAACAGAGAGGGAAAAAACATGACTCTCACCTTGTGCTTGTGTGGTTTTACAGCAGCGGTGCTTTTCCTCTACTGTCCTCATTGATTACCTGTTAATCATTGTTGATGAAAGCTGACGTTATTATTGTTGCCTGCGGGTGGCGCTGTCTTTGGTGCCCATCTGGCAGGCCATTGCCTGTTGAGTCATGGGGACATAAGGCAACCATTTCCACCCTACAAATGCCTTCGAGGTCAGTGTACAAAAGTACATCCTTATCCTCATTTGTACAATTTATTGCACAGAGGCTTCAAAGCCACACAAATAGCACAGAGTATTTGAAGAGATAAAGAGATCAGGGAGGTAGTGTAATGCACCCAGGGGGATGCTATGATGACAGGCTTTTTGCCCCCATTTTTGAATGTAGCCATTCAGAACAGTTACGAACGCTTTAGCCTTTAGACATGGCTGGACATCACAATGTATGAACTACGCACAGAACGTCTTAGCAACCTGCATTTATTCCAGACAGACTGCTCTCACTGGCATCATAAGCAATGAGCTATAATAGAGGGTTAGAGCCCTGAATGTAAAAGCCTTTATTAACTGCTTGCATATTCACTCATATTTCCATTTCCATCTGTCCATTCTCTATCCACCCATTTAGCAAGGGTCATGCAGACGTAAACCTATTTAGCATTCAGTGGCCAAGAAGCAGAGCGCTTCTCGAAGGGGCCAGTCCGACAAACTGGAGATTGATGACGGTGCTTATAATGAGGCATTTCTCTCCATGTGCATCACGCTCTTTGTGACAGAAGGGAGACAGGTCGTGTTTGAGCTGTCCAGTGCCCTCTTGCATCTGTGCGAGGTGGGTGTAACGTGGTCATTTGATTAGCTGATAGTGTTGAATGCACAGACTCTAAAAGTCATCTCTGCACTGTCAACTGGTGCCCAGGGTGAGCTAACCTATTTATGGGTCAAACAAACACACATTCCTTTATATAAATGATTAACCAGCAGGGTTAAAGTGGACTTTCCAGATGAAAGAAATACACATCTGTTCCTTTCCAGCGGAGTAGTTACAGGAAGCCTCATTCCAGCTACTGCCACACATTGTTGTCACTCTGCAAAGATTTGTCTGTTCACCTATTTCTTTTTGCTCCTGCGCCTCGCTGGCTTACTCAGGCGCGGTTGGAAGTCTGGCGGGTTTGTGGATTGGCCGCGGGCTGATAAGTGTGCCAGAGAGGAAAGCTCCACCTGCACACTAGTGAGAGGACACTTTTCACTTTCTTTTCCGGGCATCTCTCTTCATTGCTCTCCTTCCTCCAGTGCTTTTCCTATGTCTGCTTTTACCACCTTTCATCTGCTCCTCTAAGGATAAGAATACTAATGCTAATGCTTAGTCTAAGTATGGTGTGAGGAGGTAATTACAGTTGCTAAGTAATTGTTGTAGCCCTGGATCCGTTTTTGACATATGACCTGATCCAGGTCACAGGACCCTGATCGTTGTCAGCTCCTTTTAAATGCATGACCTCCCATCATGCCTCTGATGTTCGTGGATGGAACCAGTGCATCATTTTTGTTAGCTGAGACGACCTAATTTGTCACATTGCATAGACGCTGCACTGAGACTAATTCCCTTCCCTCATTTATTTGTGCTATTATTAATATTGCAGACAGTGCACTTTGCGTGACGTCGCAAAGTCTTAACTCTCTCCTCATCAGAATGAGGAATTACAACAGAGTGCTTTATCCAACATGCAGTCTAGAGCAATGCAGATGTGAGTGGATCACTGTGACCCACTTCCTCCATGCTTTACATGGGTGTCAATTCTAATACCCCCCTTCTCAAGACATCTGTTTCTCTCTCCCTTTCTCTCATAGAAACACAACATTGTTACCAAATTGCACAACACGCACCACTCACAAACTATGTAGCCTGTGTAGCAAACATTACCACAATAATTTTATTAACAGCAAATGAGTCAGAATGAAGTACTGGAGTGAGCTGATAGCCTTAACCAAGTGTTGTGCACAGCCAAATATAAGCATGCTAGGTTTAATATTATACTGTAAGAGTTCATATTTCACTAGAAAACAAATACACTGTGAACATTTGGGAAAACATGAATGAATAACGATAAAACAGCATAAAACAGAATCCAGTCAATTTGTCATTGTACAAAGTGTATTTGTGTTTTAACAAAGTCTCCCTCAGAAGTTCTAGGAGACAAGTCAATGCAAAGTCATTGTCATCACGTTGTCTATCTGGTTACAGGTAGAAAGAAACAGAAAGACACGGAGGCTGCTCCTTATGACTCCATTAATAAATGTGTGGTTTCATTCATTCAAAAAATCAGCTGCATCCTAACATGATCCTTGTAGTGATCATGTTTCCCGTTCCACATATCTTTCTGTTTTGCCTCTATCATCTGTCTCTGTCGTTGCTCGCCATGATGCTAGAATCTTTAACCGCTCTCTACTAATTTCAGTCCTGTCCCAAACTCTTCTCATGACTGGAAAGCTTTTCACCTTCTTCCTCCTGCATTTCAAACCTTTTCTTTATTTACCAAACTTGTTTACAAATCTTTTCCCCGACAAACCTACAGGGGGAAAGAGACCAGAAGACTTTTGTTTTCAAGCTATGCACCCGACAGCTGATGTTCTGCCAGTAAACCTTTTAATATTTGCTGCTTGCATGCAGGAGGTCTCAAGGGCCATCACACTGAAGCAGGTGCCAGAAGCCCATAAAAAACACACACATATACACACACTTAAACTCCACAAACTAACAATCACCACCACACATTCAAACACACTATTAACCATTCGACATAGAAAAACACTAACAAAAGTTTAAAAACACAGACTCAAGCTTGGTGATCCCTGCACTGTTGTTCTCTTCCAGCCGCTCTAATTGGGGATTTGAGCCATGCTCTTGTCTTTCTCACTGTGACAAGCTAAAAATAGCACTTTGACAAGTGTCAGAAAACCCAGCCTGAGCTCAGACTGTGCATTCTCTGTCAGATGGACTGTTTGCCACAGATGCTCATGCTTGGACGTCTTTGTTTTTTTTTGTATTTTTTACTCTGACGGAAACAAAGACCATCATCCTGTAACTCGTGAAGTCATGTTCTTGTTTGATGCACCAGTTGCAAAGGAAGTTTCTAACTCAAATCCGACCCTGAATAACTGCAAATTATCTGTCGCCAAGGCTGTGTCCTAAAACACAAAGCAGTAGGCAGTAAGCAGGTGGATGGGGAGGATGGAGGGCAGAGACCAGGAGTTCAAGACCAAAGTCCCCTCTGAGTTTGGCTTTAGGCAAGAAAAGTAGGTCAGGGTTAGAAAAGTTGACGTGTTTGTGAAGTTATCCATTAACGCCAACCCACTGCTGTGAATGGATGTTGAACTGTTACGCCGGGTATTTTAGCCGACAGAAATGCGGATGCAGTTAGTTTTATAGGAAAGTAATATTTAGGAGACAGTTTCTCACATTTTGCTGCAGGCCAGAAGGCAACAGGCAGATACCGAGTGTGGAGGAACGGCATGTAAAGTAAAACTTAGGGGAGCTAAAGAAAGATAATGAGGCCATAATGCAGGGTGAGAAGAAAACTTTCAGTTGAAGAGTAATTGCCTCCTCTTTGCTTCTGGCCATGTAACAGCCAGGTTATGATGTGCGTCATTGGCCAAGACATTGTTGATTAAGATCCTGAGCAGGAATGCTGAAGTGTTAAAGTGAGACAACAGTACCGTTTCTTGCACTATGTGGACTAAGTTGATGCAAAGGTCCCTGCGGCCAATAGGGGTAAACAATCTCGCTGGCATGGGGGAGATCTGGGTTTGCGACTGGGTGACCTTTTCCTATCATTCCTGAGTTACTTACTTCAAATTTTAAAACACGTCCCAATTATAATAACTTAAACACAAATTGCATTTATGAGTCACTTTTGACCAAGTCACAGACCCAAAACGACTCTGGTTAGATGAACACATCTCATCTGAGCCCAGTTGCTAAAATGAAAATTTCACTGAGCGCAATAATCAGCAAAGGCATGCTGATAAAAATACTTTGATGACTATCCTCCACTTCAAAACCTCGATCCTTTAATAATCATGACAATCAGGAAAATATACAATGACTTGGGGGGTAATGACTAAATCTGCAGCTGTGTTCAGGCAGTGAAGAAAGTCCTAATTTTAACACTGAACGGCAACTGGCCACAGATTGTTGTAAGGCGATAAGGACCCGAGCTAAGAGACTTGATGAGTTTTGCCTGATGACAGAGCAGAGAGGGCAAACCGAGCTCAGTCAGGGGGAACTGAATTTGGTTTCAAAGAATTAAGCAGGAGAGGGGCTTTGCCCAAAAGACAGCCTCAAATCTTCCAAAGGATTGTCTGCGGAGACGATACGTCTGATTGCCTTTCATATCCTTTGCATCGTGACAGTTTATTAGGTAAGAGCTGACCCCTGCTTGGCTTTAGGGGTACATATGTTTTTGAGTTATGCAAAAAGTTGTTTTTTTTTAAGCCAGACTTTGACTTTAAGAAAACCCAGCCAAATGGAGAGACGTGCCTTAGTGCCTAAATTACTATGAAACAGAATTGATCAGTGGATGTGTGTGAAATGCACTAAACAGGAAGTAGAATTTCAAATTAAGTTCCTGTAGCTGAAAAGTTATTGTAATAACAATTCTTAAAACCACTAACAACAAAAAGCTATCACTCTGTTTGCAGCTATTTGTCTTAGACCAGAGGCATAATGTCTTCTTAAGTGACTGTTGTCCACTCTAAACTGCTTCAGTAATATGATCAACAAGTGGCTGAGTATGATAGAAAATAGTTACCGTGATAAATGTTGTAACATGACACCTCAATCACTGTGATCCCGGCAGAGTGAGAAACAGATGACCAAACTACAAATGCATTTATTACTTGACTTTCTAAAATGAAGGACGGGGTCAGTCCTGGTCGTGACTGCGGAGGTTGCGACCTTTAGCTGGACTGTAGCCTTATAATGAGTGCAGACACCCAGGAGGAAAAATCCTGACCCCAGATTGGCTGGAAAGGCTCAGCTACTGACAGCTCTCTCGCCTGAGATATCGCACAGCTGCCAGTCTCTGTCTCTCACGAGTTAGCTCACAGTAGGGGATCAACACATTTAATTTGCAAGCCCCACTCATGTATTACACAAAGAGAGTCAAAATGAGACTAATATGGAGCCTTAAATGCTAAAAAGACAATATTGGTTGCTTACATTTGATTCAAGCTAAATAAAAGTCTGAAAGAGCAATGAGACAAAAAAACGTTAAATCATTAAGGGGAACGATTTTTTTCATGTGCCTTTTAAATCAGAAAAAAACTACCTTTAAATCAATCATGTCCACTAATAAAGAGGTTAGTTTGGGTGTCTGTCTGGTGTCTGCATTCTTATATATTGGTCTAACACAAGTCCTGGGAATCTAAGAGCACAGTTGCTGGGTTGTGAGTCAGTGCTCCCAGCCAGCCAGTACATGAGCAGGGATGAGACAAAGACTGTGCAGCTCTGGGACTGTCGGCAACTCTGCCACTCAGAGGCGAGGCTGCAGAGAGGGCGCTTCCACACTCTGGAAACTGTCTGATGGTGGAGAGTGAAAAGCTTCCAGTCTCACATGCTGCTGCAGGTTCAGTTTGGGATTTTGAAGTATTCAGAGTCATATAAATATGTGTGTGTGTGTGTGTGTGTGTTATGAAAGTAAATACTGCTAAATAGATGGTTTTAGATTCACGTTTTCTGTTGTGATGTTTGGAACAAGTGTTATATTTAAAAGAGCCTTTGTGGCATGTGGCTTTGAGTAGAGGTGGTTGCAGAGGAAATACATAATTTACTGTGCATACTCTCAGCACCTGGCAAGGCCAGACACTGGCAGAATATGTAATTATGTAATATATCAGTGTGCAGTGTTTTATATCAGTGGCTATTATTAGTATGTTGCTTTTAATCTTCGCTCAACATTATCATCATTAGGATTTCTGCTTCGGACTAAATATTTATTATTCAGGATTTTTTTTCTCTACGTGGATTACGTAGTACTCATCTCTTGTGTTAGCCTCATCTTATGTGAATTGTGAGTCTCCATTCCTCAGAAACATATTTTACATTTAGTATTTACGTAAATTTAAATTATCATCGTTTTCCATTATTTATATCATTGTAGATGTCCCAACTAATAATAATTTATATATAAAATTATATAAATTTATATAGAATTAGAGCCCCTGAGGTGTAATTTATTTGACATTAGCTTCATTCATTGGAAGAAAAGAAACAGTCTTTGGTTTTTGAAATAAATAAATATATATATATATATATAAAACTTTTACCCAGTTGCTGGCTCTGAACCTAGTTAACTAACTCCAGCTGAGGCCTCATGTGCACTTCCAGAGCATTGTGAAACAGGCTAACACACTAATACTTGTTTGATTCTTTCAGAACAAATCATATGTGAACACTTCCATCAGTGTTAAGTGCTGTTAATGGTAGCCTTCCAGCTTTAGTAGGGCTTAAATGTCTTGATGAAAAGTGAAATGTATTCTTTGATAATCAGTTAAGTAGGGATTTTGTTTTTTGGGGTACAGAGATGTAGGATGATCTTATCAGCTGCAACATCTGCTTCACACTAGGCACCTTTTGTTGTGTTCACATTCAAATAATAGGCGCAGAGAATAACATACTGTAGGACGGCACCTAGAATGAATATATACACCAGTCACTCTCATTCATGAGAACAGCTCTTAAAAAATTCATCATTTAAAAATCTAGGGCAAAAATCTGTTGAGAAAGTTTTATTTGCACAGATTTTTCCTTCATCTTCCAAAGTTTGTTCATGTTTCTCATTAGCACAAACACCAGGCGGATTTGATGGACAGTATTACGTTTTTTTCATGTCTTGTGTGTAGATGCTAAATTAAATTGTCTTTTTGATTGTCTTTTTTGTCCAGGGCACTCCAAAGAGCATGATACTGACAGAAACATATCACTACAGAGGACTTAACTCCAGTCTGATTCCAACTTGATTACCACTGGTTATGAAAATCTGCGCTCTGAGACTGAATCGGTATGAAAACAAATTTAATACAGATGTGTATAGTTTGGGATCCTTGTTAAAAATGTTAAATGAAACTATTGCATAGATGTCATATGTCTGCATTAATTGTTACAAACAGAAATTCTAATGTCTTTATGTTTGTGTCTTTTCTCAGGCTGGGGGTAAGATGTATGTGGAGTCAGTTGTCCGATGGGGGGCGTGGAGCCTCCTGCTCCAGTTTGGATTGGGAGTATCCGCAGGAAGTTGTCCTCCGCGCTGTGTTTGTCGACCTGAGGCAAAAGAAGTGATCTGCTCCGGCAAACATCTGAACTCAGTGCCAGACGGCTTTTCTAGTGATGCCAGGCATTTGGATTTATCTCATAATAAGATTAAGACTGTGGGGCGCCGCCAGTTCTCAGGCCTCCTGCAACTTCAAGAGTTGGACCTCAGTGATAATATAATCTCCATGATTGAAGTGGAGGCTTTCCAGGGCCTCCAGAATCTGCGGACACTTTGCATTAAGAATAACCGTCTCAAGATTATTCCAGTTGGGGTATTTTCTGGACTTTCCAGTTTGCGCTTTCTGGATTTGAGCCAAAATGAGATTCTGGTTTTCTTGGATTACACCTTCAAAGAAATGGCCAACCTGCAAATGCTGGAAGCTGGGGAGAATGACTTGGTGTTCATCTCACAACGAGCTTTTTTCGGGTTGCAGAATCTGCAGGAGCTTAACTTAGACCGCAGCAACCTGACCTCTATTCCCACTGAGGCATTGTCGCAGCTCCAGAGTCTGGCTCGTTTACATATACTACGGCTCACCATTTCGACACTGCCCAATAACGCTTTCCGCCGGCTTCACCGTTTGCGCAGCCTCGTGATTGCAAACTGGCTATCACTGGACACCGTGGCTAGCAACAGCCTGATCGGTCTTAATTTGACCTCACTTGTTATTAGCAACTGCAACCTAAGCGTGATTCCTTACTCAGCACTTCGTCACCTGGTCTATCTGTGCTTCCTGGACCTGTCCTACAATCCCATCTCTGTTATCCAGGGTAATCTTCTAGGGGACCTGCTTAGACTCCAAGAGTTGCACCTAGCAGGGGGGAACCTGCTTCGAATAGAACCAGGGGCCTTTAGGGGACTGGCATACTTTCGCATGCTTAATGTGACATCCAATCAGCTCACAACTTTGGAGGAAAGTGTCTTCCACTCTGTGGGGAACCTTCAAGTGTTGCGCTTGGATGGGAATCCCCTAGCATGTGACTGTCGACTTCTATGGGTGGTCCGCCGGAGACTGCGTTTGAACTTTGATAGACATCAGCCTACTTGTTCATCTCCTGATGCAGTGAGACAGCGTGAATTCAGAGACTTTTCTGAGAAAGAGCTCCCGAGATTGTTTACCTGCCGTCCTGCTCGTGTCATGGACCGACGGCCACAGGAAGCAAGGGTAGAGGAGGGAACTACAGTTCTCTTCTCTTGTAAGGCTGATGGTGACCCGTTTCCATCTATCACCTGGATTTCATCTCATAAGAATGTAGTTTCACCAACAGGACGAATCAGAGTTTTGCCCAATGGCACTCTAGAAGTGCGCTACGCCCAAGTTCAGGACAGTGGCACATATCAGTGCTTGGCGGGAAATGCTGCTGGCAATGACAGTTTGACTGTCGGACTGTATGTGAAAGGAGTCCCTCGTAATCGAACTATCCCTTTTTTGTCAGAGGAGGGCTGGGTAGAGCCTTCAAATTCCCAAGCTGCCAACTCCTCAGCTCAAATGGCCAAGCCATATCCATTTGATGCAAAGACCCTGGTTATTGCAACCACCATGGGCTTCCTGTCTTTTCTCAGCTCAGTGGCCATCTGTTTTGTCTTCATGTTTTTCTGGAGTCAGAGCAAGGGCCAGATAAAACATACAGCAACTATTGACTTTGTTCCTCGGTCTTCCATGGGAGGAGGAGGAGGAGATGGAGGCGACGGTGGCAGGTTCACCATGAAACTGATTTAGAGCCAAGGAAAAGGTGAAAGGGGTCTTCAAATTGACTGCGCTGTTTTTGTGCACTGTGGACCGCCCATTGGGACACTCAAGGACAGAGACCTTGATTTAAAGATCCCCTGAGAAGCCAAATTAGTGCCAGTTTGTTGGGCTTGTGCTGGTCCTCTTCTAATTTTAGAGCTGAAAGTTCCATCTCAGCACCTACTTGATTGTGTTATCTAACTAATGAATTTCTCATGATACTGAAATAGAAAGATGTTAACTGATTAAAGGCAGGACTATTTAATGGCTGCTGTGCATATGTTTTTAATGACCTGTACTCTAAGCAAACACAGCACAGGTTTACATTTTTAGGACATGTAATTTGAAGTAGTTTTCATTTTCACTGATTCTGGGATTAACGAGAAATGACAGTTTGACACATTTACAAAACATTTCTGCTTTGTCGAAACATATCAGGTGCTTGTCTAATCGTCCATATTGTACTTAGCTTTGCTTTAGCTTTATGTCTTCAATTGCCAATACACGCCAAGTACACATTTGCCCTTTTGACCTTTGGGTTACTATTTCTGTCCACCCACAGAATATCGCGTCAGATTCCATTAAATTCAGCAATGGTTGTAAGACTTTAAAACGTAAATATGTGATTATAAAACTTTTGGTACTCACAATATATGGAATAGACTAGCCAAATAATTACTTTTATTTTTGACCTTATGATTCAACTTTGAAGATGTTTAAGTTTTGTAGTGTGTTTCAGGTGTGCTGCACTGGAGGTGTGCTTTCCACTATTGGTATTACTTATGGTAAACAGTCATGTCTTAGTGTAAAGACACTGATAACATACCATAATGTAAGTACGAATGTACCCTTTCCCATGTCATACTTAACACATTTGTCAGGTCTAATGTGGATCACGCTCTTTCTTTTCTACTTTATCGTGTTATTACATTAGACAACTCATTGTTTCATAAGAGGATGCAATTATTTCTTCTTTTTATATTTTTAAACGTTTCTTTTTTAATTTTTTTTACCCACACAAACACTGAAAAATATGTGCCTCAGTAACATTCTCACCATCGACAGAGAGAATGCTCACCTGATCACCGTTACTTGTAAATATTTAGGTCAAGGGCATTTGTGTGTGCAGGGTTTATTCTATCAGTTTATCTAGTTCTGGGGATTAGTGTCACTCAAATATGCCACTCTTGTGTATAAACTTAGCTGTGTGCAGTATGCACAGAGCAACGCTTTATCACACCATGAAAAGAATCAATTTAATTGACACTTAGGCAATGACAGGTCTATTGATTGTTTCTGATTTTTGTTCCATGTCATTAAATGCCCATATTCAAATCTGCCTTGTTCGTATGCAGTTCTTTGAATTGTTCGGTGTCAAATATTTTGAAATGATATCAAATGAAGAAACAAATCCAATCATCTTACAACCAATCTTTCAGTTGACCTTCATCTGAAATGACTATTGCTGGGAAATTGGCATAGGAAGGACACATTTTCTTGCATAACCAAAACACTGTTAATCTCTGTGCTGTGAGGCTATTGTGGGGACGTTTGGTTTTGAATTGGGGGAAACATTGGCTGTTGTTGTCTGCCAGACAACAGAGTTAGACTCACTCACTCAAAAATGTCTACCGTTTTTTTGAGATGAAGATGAAGAGTGTGCACATTGTGGTTATTTTCCCTCTGAGCCTTCTATCGCTGCTGAAATGCAAATGAATATCTTGGATGCTTACTGGCATTACTTGTCTCCCCTATTGCACATTTTTCACCTATGGTGCCCCATTAAAAACAGAATATTACATATGAGAGTGATGAATTACTCTCACTTCACCTTACTTTAGTTGAAAGACTCACTAAGTGAGAGTGAATTGACTGGACAGCAAATTGTTGCCCAGAATAACCCAGAAATAAAGAAAAACAAACTGATAATCACGTGTATGAGCTGAGATATAAACCCTTTTGGATTACCTCTGCATGTCTCAATCTGTTATATAGGTCTGTCTGCTGAGTGCTATCCTCCCGCCCAGCTCGTTCTGTCATATGATCTATTTTAATACAACTGTTTGCTCCCATTGGACAGAAAGCCAAAGGGGCAGATTAAATTGGAGTTTGAAAGCCACTCCCCTTCATCACGATTCGCATGCACACCACCACCGTGAATGTTGTGGTGATTTCTTTGTAACTGCTCTTGTAGGCTAGGAAACATTTGGGTTTTTTTTTAAGCTGATAAATGATCACCTACAAGCTACTAACATCAAAAGTGTCACAGCTGAATATTCATATTTTCACAGATTATAGGAGTGTTTGAAAGTAATGAAATAATCTGCTAATAACTTAAAAAAATACTAGAACAGTGCATTTTGGGTTCTGAAATATAGTAATTATTATATATATACATTTATCTATCTCTTTTTTGACAAGATTTCAGACAAACAGAGAGAATAAGACTATAAATTTCCAATGTGGTCGAGGACTTTGGGAATGTAAAGTCCATTACTAACCAAAAAACAAAAACGTTTGATTGACAGATAATGAGAGACAGTGGTTATTGTCCTAGATGTAATATTACTTGTGGGTCACAACAATATCAAACGGTAAAGAGGCCACAGTTCACAGCTGTTTAGTGTTCCCAAATCAGTCTGATCTTCTTGCCTAATCTGTGTTATAATGCAAAGGACACTCCTACTGTTAGTGCTAGTCAGCCCTGTCTCCTACAAATCACGTTTGTGTAGTGAACCTGATTATTTTTCTTATTATTATTATAGTTACATTAATTATTATGTTATGTAACCAGTGTAGAGTTATTAGAGTCTTTTTAAGTCTCAAGATCTGATATTTTGGCAGAAGGCAAATAAAATACTGGATATTGTCTGCAAACATGGGTCAAATTTAATCTGTTTAGACTGGACTTGATCATTTCTGCACTAGAAACAATTTTATTTTCAAGTGATTATTCAATGAGTATTTCAAGTTCTGGTTTCACTCAGAATGGTTATAACACAAATTCAATTCAATTCAGTTCAACTTTATTTGTATAGCGCCAATTCACAACAAAAGTTATCTTAAGGCACTTTACAGTGTAAGGTTTAGGACCTTACACATTATATCAATATATACAGAGAAAACCCAACAGTCCCACTTGAGCGAGCATTGAAGCAACAGTGGAGAGGAAAAACTCCCTTTAAGAGGAAGAAACCTCCAGCAGAACCAGGCTCATCTGCCTCGACCGGTTGGGGTTAGTGGACAGAGGAGAGAGAAAAGAACAGCAGGTAACACAGATCACAACAACAACAAAGAGAAGCAGATGACAAATAGGAATGTTGACTCACTAGAGTATACTATCGAGGTCTGTACCATATTTTATGCCAGTCCATCCAGTGGTTTTTGACTGGCGTTGCCTGCTCTGATGTCTTCTGGTTTATGCCTCAGCTGATAAATTAAGTAATCAGTGACTTGTGCCAGTGTTTGTACTCAATTTAAATCATATGACTTCATCATTGAAATAGTGGTAGTGATTCTAACTGCAGGGAGTACGTGAAATCAAGGTGTTACTTACATTTAACAAGCACTCACCCATCTGCATCAGTTATCTCTATTTTGTTCCTACATTCATTTAGCTTGATTGGGTTTGGATAAAAAAAAGGAATAAAGAAGAAGGCAGTGCTTGCTCACACCTACACACACACACACTCACACAGACTCGCACACTGTCTGCTTCCTAATTTTAATTCCAGCCTAATTTATTTTCCACTTCATTATAAGAATGCTGAACTTTTCTTCTGTGATGTTGTGTTTTAATTAAAACTCTGGTATATAATCAACTTGCATCTGTATTTGTGTTGATTTGTATTTGTTCTTTGTGGTCATAAATAATATATCATTTAATAGTTTCGATGTGAAGATTGACTTGATTTCTGTTTTTCACAGAAGGTAATGTTGTTGTACTTTTTACACATAACATGCTTAAAGGTTTTAGCACATTGCTTATGTATGAATTCTGAATTCATGTACTGTTCAAAGACTCATCAATTAATTTGTTACTGATAAATATCATTTAAATAATCATTAAGAAATGCATTTTTGTTATTGATGTAGTTATTTCAAGACTTAAAGATATCCATCTTCCGATTTGTCTTCACGTGACTTCTAGCTGAAAAGAATGAGTGCATGATGATGATTAATTGCTGCGCTGGATTCAGACTACTTAGGCTAATTAAAGCATCTTATTCTCTGTCCCTGCAGATCGTAACCTTAAAGGGCACCAAGCACACCGGGTGTTTTCACCAATAAACCGTCTACCAGAGACAGCTAATCAGTTCTTAGTTGCCGGAGGAGACAGACGAATCGTCCTCGGATTATTTCAAAGCCAAATCACTGGCTTAAAGTGATGGAAGCAGGAGTGAACACCCTGCTTCTACTGCCATCTAGTGGTTGAAATATTCCCACCTCAGCGTTGCCCTTCTCTAAAATGACATCACTGCTGATTGAGGTCACAAGGCGTTTGCAGGAGACTTCAAAGTTCAGACAATAAGAGGTTTCATCAGCGTTGAAGTGCTTTTCCACTCAGAAACTCGCCATATGTGTGTTCTTCTGTCATGAGAAACACTGAAACAGGAGCCTTGCTCCTTTCATCAAATCTTTCTCTGCAAAACCTGATGCAAAGGTCTACACCCCCCACTGAACGCAAAGCACATTGTTTACTCGATTCAGCTCCGAGAGAAGATTAAGGCGTTTGACAAAAGCTGAAAGGGGAAATTGCCCCCCTGTTGAAGGGGTAGTTACAGGTTTGTTCCCACCAAGACGTACCTGCACGTTGCATTTAGAGCTTCCTCACGTACAGCCTCGTGCTGATGTTTCCCTGCAGGCACATCTCGCAGAAAGCCACATGACCCTTTAAATGGGAAACACAGCAGACTGATCCCGTTTTTGCACATTTTTTGTCAATGAACTTGCCAGAAATGCAAGCCCAGCAGAGCCGGACTGCTGAGTTATTTGTGATCAGCCTCTCTGGCGGTATTGACACATATTGATTAAACATTAAAGCAGAAGGAGGCGCACGCTGCTCCGTACAAATATGGACAGGTCCTGAGAATAATCTGGATTTCATATGTGTTCACTGTGGCAGAACTGCTCGTGAAAGGTGTCACCTTGAGGTTATTAAACCAGCTGTGACCCTGACTGTGGCAGGAAGACGCAACGAGGTGAGGGTCGTGAAGGTGCTGTCTCTCCTGAAATCCTCGCCCTGGTAGCAACAGGTTCGGTGCGTAATTCAAACCAAACGTGATGTGTTTGTAGGTGCTTCTTCATTCCTGCGCCCCCGCCGAAAGGCTGCACACCCCCTATGCCTTTTCCGAGGTGGAGCCTGCTATCCCGACTTCTGTCAACTAAACCGCCGGCGGAACACACGGACTGAGATCGGACTGGGACCAGTTCAGTGACCAGATCTGGGACGCAGTAGCAGGGAGAGGGACTAAAAGAAGAACCATTTCACACACACTGTGCGAAGCTTCAAGGAAGATGAATTCCTTCATCCTGCTGTCGCTTTTCACCGCCGTGATCGCCGGAAAGTCACCTCGGCTGAAATTTGTCGTGCACGGTAGGCGGCTGCTGGATTTGTGTTTGTTTCTAGGAATTCAGCCAATGTCCTGCGTGGTTAAAGGTGTTTCATGAAACCCTGTTATGTTTGTAGCAGGCAATGCGAGGATGGATGGTGAGTACAGTGATGTGGTCATGAGGTGATGGAGACAGTTATTTCCCTGTTTTTGTCATGAACCGTCGCCGTTGTGTCCTTTACAGAAAGATGCTCAAACAGCACCAGTAAAAGCCATATTGGTGGTGCTTATCATACACCACCCTCCCCCCACGGAACAAGTAGTAAATTCCGCTCTCTCAAGCTTCGAACTTCTAACACAGAATGAGCATCTGCTGCTGTGTGAGATCATGTGCGTAAACATGGCGGGGACTCTCGGCCACTCGGATTTATTTGTTCCCATCAAGGTGTTTGATTCGGATCACATGTGTGCAACTCGTGGCGCTCGTGTGTGTGTGACAGCTCGTGTGTCTCCTCCACCTCTGCTCGCTGCGTGTTTGTCAGTTAGGCTGCCTAAGCTGTGATTGGTGACAGGTCCTCCACATCCTCACCTCCAGGCGCATCGAGCGGAACAAAGCCAAAACCTTTGCTCTGCCCTCTGGAGGAACATGGCGGCTGTTCGACCTAAACACACAGCGGGGATGTAGCCTTTAAACATCCGCCTGCAACGCAGCATCATAGTGAAATATGACTAGGCGGAGGTGGACACAGTCGTCGTAGCTCCGCGTCCTTGCGGAGCTGCAATGCGGGACACGCCAGCTGCTCCACACTGCAGCAAAGCAGTCCAGCTCCGCGGAAAGAGAGGGTGGCTTCATGGCACCAGCCGCCATAAATGCACGTATACGTGTGTCACTATCCAAAAAGACAGAGGGAGAAAGAGAGGGGAGAGCGACGAATGGAAAATTCCAAACCGACTCCTATTTATCTATTCCAGTCACGAGTTTTTACACCTCGCAGCCATCTAATGTATTCAGCAATCAATAGAGAAGGGGGCTGTGTGTCAAGTTATCTGCATCTGTATCCCTCCCCTCCCCTCCCCTCCCCGCGGATAAGCGCGGCACAAAGCGCACAACGGGCCGGACGTGCGCGTCATATTAATATCGCATATCAAAGTCATTATGAAATTCCACAGTTAGCTATAAATATCTGCTGTCAGAACGTACACACACACACACACACACACAGGTAGAAGCTGGTCAGAGGTTATTCTTCAAAGGCGCAGTTGGAGTCTACAACCTGGAGCTATTTCAGCACCACCAACACATATGAGGTCTCCAGACGGTGAACTGTCCTCAACGATTAAGCCAAATGAGGCCACTCGGCTCCTACTTAGACCGTGAAATTAAAATGTTTATCTGTGGGAGTTTTTCCTCTTTGTTGTCTCCTGGTTCTTGCTTCTATACAATTCTACACATTATTTACTTTGCTTGGCAGAAGCTTTTATCCAAAGCGACTTACAGGGAGCTAGTGCTGGATGTCTGGCTCAAGGACACACCTGGAGTCAGATGGGGGTTCAAACCTGCGCCCTTCTACAGCCCAGTCTGACACCTAACCCACTGAGCTACCTGGCCGCCTGTATGTATATATTTTCATATACCTCTGCAAGAGACAGTGTCTAATATGGCCTGGAGACAACTGAAACTGATTTGTCATGCTGTGAAGGGTGACGTTATTTCAGGGGGCAGGGGATGCATTTAATTGCTTTCATTTAGCAAACACTTTTGTGGAAAGCTATTGCAACAAGTGCACTCAGTAGAAGCAAGATGTCATGGAAATATGCAAATGTGTCCCTCTCAAACAAGCAGTGAAGCGGCAGTAAGTACAATCAGTTCTGACTTCAGGAAGGTTACTCTACGTTTACTGACTCAGACAGTTACAGAAAAAGTTGAACCAATATCTCTCTAAAACACAGTCACAACAAAAACGGAGGGCTGTCACATTAGACTGGACTAGTTTTAGCAAAGTAAACTGAGAAGTGTGTAGAAACCTCAGTACTGTGTCTGTCCGTTAGCTGTACCACTCATCCTGTAAAGGGTCACATACAGCAGAGTTGGGTTGTAATTCTCTCTATGATGTATTTCATATACAAATATCACCTACATCTGTGCAGCATTAATGGCACATTTCTAAAAACAGTCTGATATTTATACATAAACACAGATGTTCTGTTAATGTGTGTGAGATAAACTGCAAAAAGTTTGGATGCTTTGTGCTTTCCTTCCACTTCTTCAAGTAAATGGATTAGGATTAGGGTTTTAGATTATGTAGCTAATGGGGTGAGAAGAAATGACTGTGCTTTACCTTACTGTACACTAAGTGCACACACGGTGCCTGGCTGAGAGTAAAAGGCAGAGAAAGTAGCACAATGTGTTTGTTAGACGCAGGGAGAAGGAAGAGACAAACGCAAAGGATGAGACAGAGACAACTGCAACTGCATCCTTAACATCAGAACATTTTGCAGTCCAGCCTTTGTTTGTGCTGACCTTCTGTCTCCACTGCAGGCCCCAACACGTCAAAACAAAAACCCAGTTTAAAGAGCAAAAAAAAATAGCAGCTTTTGTAAGATTTACTCATGCCAGAGACGAACAGCCTCAAAAGCCTCTAGATTAAAAACCAGAAAATGTCTGTTCCTTTGTGTAGGGGAGGAAATAACATCTGTGCTTTTCTTTAATTGGTGCATTTCTTATTGCAATTTAGGAATTAATTTCTTTAAAAGTGTCTCACTAATTGGACATTTAAGGATGCTCCTGTGAAGGTAAGAGAACCCTGCAATCTGTGAGATTAATGAGCCCTTAAAAAAGAAGCTTGAATACAAGGCTGTTTTTCTTGGTTCCTGAAAAGCTGACCTTTTGAAAATTTAAGCTTTTCAAATAGCAACAGTGGTGAAATGTTTTAGAAAAAAGGAGCTCAGAAACAAACACATATGGAAACTGTTTTAAGGATTGCACCTTCTGTTCTTCCTCAAGTATGACGTCCAATAATGAATAAGAAGACTTGAGCTTATTTAAAATGTGCTTTGAGAAGCTGTAATGTAGGTTTCTGTGTTTCTCTGTTATTGCTTTAGTTTTTTTTTGCCTCTAGGCTTCATGTCTCTGTGAACTATCAGTGTCCCTCATCATGGTTACATGGTTTCTGATGGTCTCCTAAACTAAAAATGATGGACCTGTGCAACTGAACTGCAAACGTGGCTGCATTCCGGTAGCGGGATTTTCAGATTCAAAACTGTGTTTGGGTTTTGAGAAGGTCCGAGACCTTGTGTGTGACGTGATTTTTTTCATCAAGCCAGCCACAATCTTTCCTTGACCTCAACCAAGTGATTGGAGGACTGTGAATCCTAAATATATCCTCATTATATCTTGGGAAAATGTAATCTGGATACATTCTCTCCAAAAGACACAGTGATAGAAACTGGAGACTGGGTTTACCCTTTAGCTTAAGGTCTTTAGCGTCATTAGCTGCTAGTTTAGGGTTGAGTTTATATGGAGAAACACCAACCGCTATTTTCTCTGAGTCTGTTTAGCAAAAGATTAACTTTGTCTGGCTGGGAGCCTGTCAGCATCTCCTAGATAACGTTCAAAGCAAATAGTCATGTCTCTCAGTGGCTTTTAAAGCTGTAGGATGTTCTACTCTGAGACAGAAAAATGGTAGCTGCACGTTCTTACATTAGTCATCAGCAGCATTGGCCTTTCTTGCACATGCCTTACTTCGTTGTGAAGTAGAAGCTTCATCAATTAGAATCCCTCCAATGAGAGAGGCCGCTGTTTCCATAGAAACGTAGATGGTTGGCTGGCAACCTGTGTTAGTGATCACCACCACTTCATCTTGGTATTGCAGTAAGACTGGATGCCTTTTTTATGTCATGGATGCTTCTGTTGAAAAACCAAGATCAAAGCACAGCATCAGCTGGGAATCAGTAATTTATTGTGCTCAACTTAGTTTTAAACTATTCTAATAAAAACTTTGAAAAGAACTGGTGCAGGTTATTCTTTTGGTTTGTTCTGTTGCTGACTCGTTGCTCTGCCACGCTCATTTAGCTCTGCAAGCTAGGCGTTTCTGAAATTATGCTAATGTTGTTTATGTACAATATGCGTAAAATTTAAATGAAGCTGGAATCCATTGGTTTACGTTGTATATCACGGGTTAACCCTAAGCCCATGTACTATTAGAATGGCTTGTTTTTCTCTTAAAATAGTAGCAGTGACTTAATGGATTTCTAATTTCAGCCACAGTTTCAGTGGAGGTCAGTGTGAGTGTGACTGTACTGGTGATTCAGAGATGTCTAAATGTACTACAGTGTAATTCAACCAAGCATTTGTGATGGGATTTACCAACGCTCACACCAAATGCCCTTTTCCTCTAACACCCAAACCACGCTTCTGCAGCGCCATCCTGTTTAACCTAAAACCACAAAGGACAGTGATGTTGGAGCAAGTGTTCTGGGAAATGAAACCAGTGGATAACCAGGACCACAGATTAAATGTATAAATTTAAAAAACGAGTCTGCGGTTTGCTCTTTGCTATCAGGGCATCTAGTTTTGATGCAGCTTAGGCTGGCTGAGCCTGGATTAACTTTTTAAAACTACCTTTGTGTATTTGTCTTTTGTGTTCTTGTTTGACCTTAACTTCATGCATTTGTTTATTACACTACTGTATTTATTTGCTGTAGTTGTAAATGCCATTGTCTCCTTATGATTTTTATTGGAAATCGTATCTAAATCTTAGTTACGTTGTTATTAGCAGCATAAGTATTGTTATGTTATTCAAATTTGTAAAGGTTTGTTCCGGTTTTCCTCTTGTTTTACAATTTCATTTCATTTAGAAATAGGGGCAAAAATGCAAACATGAATTTGAACTACACCAAGCACTGACATTGTGGATTTTCTCCTGACCCGCAGAGGCCTCCAGGTTTCACTTCAACAAACCTGAGAATTACATCAGCATGCACCATCAGGAAGGGACTAACACGCTGTACGTGGGTGGCCAGGCGATGCTGTATGTGTTGACATTCACTGACAGAGGGGTCCGCGACCTGCAGGTAGGCACACTTTACTTTGGCTTTATTATTTGGTGTACTGCTATCTGATACATTTTGTAGTTGCTAGGGACGTGTCTCAGCTCACGACAAGTTGAGAGTAAGCAATAAGGTGGGTTCCAGGAGGCGGAGACCTTAAAATTAGTCCACTTGAAAGCCATAAAAGTGCAGATGACTTTAAGAAGTGCTGAAAATAAGGGCTGGTTGGTAAAAGTTTGTACAGTCCAAAATTGCAAACTGGGGCCTTGATTTAACAACAGGCTCTGAAAATGTGGCTGGGAAACTGAATGAACCGTGGCCGTTTGCTGTATCCTCGCTATTTATGGTTTGTGAGAAAACAGCTAGCTTGTCGCTCACCAGCTGGTTATTAACAAGCAATCTATTCAGTCTATTCATCGATTGACCCAGTTTTCTACTGGTGTCCTGGACCCTGGGATGTGGTTGTGTACAAATCCCCATAAAAGCACAATCTGGGAGTTTTGGGTCAGATAACGCCACCCTGTCTTTTCCTTTGGTTGAGTGATGCCTCATTATCAGCATCATTATCAGATGCATTTGGATGTCAGTAAAACACTAATAATATAATATAATATTGTAATATTGTCAATATTAGACGCTGAGACTAATGACGTGCTATAATAGGCTAAAAATCCACATGGGGTAGCGGACAAGGAGGGCAGGTGGATTACCAACATGTAGGATCTTCCAGGAAGTACCTTTCTGGTATGTCGTAATCTAACCCTAAACCCAACTGAACCATGATGTTTCCACAAACGTAACCAAGCGTTTAGAACAGCAGCACTTTTACAGTTCATGAAACAGCACAACCAACGGCTTCAATAAGTGTTGCTATGAGATGCCAAAGGACTGTTTGATGCTGTGAGAATGTGTTGGCATCTGTGCCCACAGCACCACAGAAGATCTTCCCCTGAAAGCCTGCTTTTTATTATTTGAATTATTTTGTTTTTGTACTGTTTGATTTCCAATCCCGGGGATATAATTGAAACTAGACTGTACTTTAAATTAGAGAACAGCTTACTCATGTGCTGTAAGCAAATATGATGAAATACTTGTTTTGTTACGTGTTTTCGTCTCTACAGCTGTTTGCGTTTTGAGCTACGGCATGAAAACCTATATAGTTCCTCTCCTGGCTGTGAGGCTGACACAGCGAGCCAGAGAGGTCACAGCTCCACATGAGATGGACAGCCCGCTGCTGACCCAATTTAACAGCTGATATTCACTGGAGGCGGAGGAACGTGGGTCATGCATACATTAATAAAGCAACTCTTTCTCTGTGAGATTACACAGTGTGTGGGCTACAGTGTCGGAACCGTGACTAGCCTAACAAATTAAAGAGACTGTAAGCTTGGTGTTTCATCCAAATATGACTGTGTGTCTTTTTTTTCACAATGATTGCAAGTTTAGTGTTGGGTTTTTGTCATCTGACATGAAAAGACAGGTGGAAAAAAAAGCAACTGGTGATGTGTTAGACAGCGATGGAGTATTTATATGTTTTGATTTCCTTCTTCTTATCGACATAGCACAATCATTTATGTTGGGTTAATCTATTTCTAGTGAAGCGTAACGAGTGAAAAACTGATTTCAGTCCCTAAAACCTGCAAAAATGAAAGTGCAATCTTGTTGGCCGCCCACAGAATGATGTTTTTTAAACTGGACAATTGTAAAGAGAGAAAGGTATTTAATAATGAGTCAGAACACTGCATTTTAAGCAGCTTCAGCTGGGTCACCATTCTCATGCTGCAAACAGAGCAGTAGAAAAGAACTTGGCATCAACTAAACAGTTTTTCCTCCCACAGATCCCAGTGGCATCTGATCAGACTGCAATTGATACCTGCAAGGCGAAAGTTGCACCACTGGAGGTAGGAACACATTGTTCCAGTCAGCACCTCCATCAGTGCTGTGTCATCGCTGTCATCCTGTTTCTCATCAGCATCATCATCATATCCATCGTCATCATCCACATCAGTAGAGACACTCCAATAAGGTTAGTGCTATATTTCATTTAAGTATTGAAATTAGTTTCATTTTTGCAAGAACCTAAGAGACACACTAAAACCAAACAATAACTTCAATAAGGATGCAAATTTAGGCAGATGATATAAAATGACACAGGAGACACCTTCAGCACAAAACAAACAATCTAAACAATTCACAGATGAGCGAGCTGTTGATAATTGCAGTGAATAATTATGTGACATTCCACAGAGAGACGGAGATGGTGGATGGGGTTCACTAGAATAATTAACCGAGCGAAAAATAACGCTCGAAGAAACATAGGAGAGTGTTTGAGAGCTTAATGCTGTCATAATCTTAGGACGTTCAGGATACGCTGCTGCTTAATATGCTGCTTGTCAAAACAAAGAAATCCACATATACAAGAAAAGGCTTTTTATAGCATCTGCATGAATGAATAGATCCCAAATTATCTAGGGTGCTCTGGTATGAAACAAAATCACCAATAATTATAGTCATGGTCACATTTTGTATTTAATACATAAAGATAATTCATTTGTATGTAGAGCTTACTCATGAGTTTCATGTTTTGCTTCTCGTGTGCATGTGTCACATACGTTGGCGTCACAGTGCTAACACAAAGCAGCACTGGGCGAGTGCAGGTTCACAGGATTCGCTCAATTTATGGAGGTTTTTTACCAATCCTGTGTGGTGCTGCTTATTCACCACGAAACCAAAAAGGTGACAGGGAATGACGTCGATGATACAAGGCTGGGGAAGCCGGCGAGACGTGACACTGCCTCGCTCCGGGTGTAACCAACAATAGCCTCACTCTTCAGATACACTTTGCTCAAAAGTAACAGAGCTTTATGTTTCAGATAAAAGATCAGAGCATTGCATCAGAGGCCCTCAAAAAAAACCTTCACACTGCAGTCCAGCAATGTCTGCCAGGCAAACAAACTGTCTGCAAAAGCATTGTGTCAGCTCCAATCTAATTTAGACTTCACTGCACTTTTACAACTCAGTCACTGCTTTTGTTTGGCTAAAAAGCTAAAACCTGCCAAGGTTGTGTGAATAGATAGGAAACTATTACTTTATTTTGTGGCACTAAATTAGGAGGGCAGTGCCTTTCTGCACTGACAGAGCTACAGATTCCGGAGAGTCGGTCGGTGGCAGATGGTAGGAAATGAGAACGTTCTGAGTGATACAGTAAATCTTCTCCAATAAAGTCAGTGGTGCTTGGAAGGGGAATGAAGGACAAGAGGAAATATCTTTCAGAATTAAGCAGCTGTGGGGTTTGAGGAAAACATTGCTGTAAAGGGAGAAAACAGGATTTGATAGATAGATTTTATTCAGTAGCAGTTCTTTTCCAAGTCCACAGTGGTGTTTGACAGTCTGTCCACAGTTTGTCCAGAGCACACATAATCAGTGAACGTGGAGCCCCAAAAGCAAATATACATAGTCTTTGTCCCAAATAACCCAGTTAAGTAGGTTTGCAGAACAGTGATGTTGTCTAAGGACCTCTCAGTCATCACTAGGAGGTTTATATTGTCCTCTGTAGCTCTGATGGAGCTTCATAGTGCGCCACAGGGTGGGGCCTCTGGAAACTGTAATCCCCTGCTTCGATTCCAACAGACAACACAAAAATAAGATGTTCCAGTACAACATCCAGCTTCTGTGACTACAAGTGTAAGCAAACGTTTTATGGTTCTACTGAGGTTCTCAAAGCACTCGCTTAAGGGTGGAGAAAAATCTTGGTGTTGTTGTTGTTCAGTAAAGAGAAACTAATGTGTGACCTTTTCCTGCACCTCCCTGATTTATTTGTCTAAGCCCAACATTTTGACCACAGAGGCCTGATTTAAGGTGATCCTCTTGTGAGTTGTATCTTCATTGATTGCATCCAAGTATGGCAGCGTCAGCCTTTGCATCTGGACATGCAAGCTGCAGTGTGGTTAAGGTGTGTGTAGGTAGTTGGGGTGAGCCAATTTAAAGATTCTGCTAAGGTTAGGGAAAGACACTGGTTACAGTGAAAAACATGCAGTATTATTTTATCCATTTTTTGGACATGTAGAATGTTGAATATAAAGATATCTGGTGTCAAATACCAAATGTATGCTACTTCTCAGAAGACCAGAGGTATACAAAGTAGGAACGTACACATAAAAAACCCTCAGCCAACCCACACGCCTCCTCCTCCACCTCCTCATCGACCTACACACATTCATTTAATCTCTGGCCCTTTGCTTTGGATGTAGTCACGTACTTCTACTCTGTTTTCGTTTTTCTCTTCACTGTGGTTTTGCTGCTTTCTACAAAACTACTTACCACATTTTTGTTAATGATGCACTGAAGCAACCGTGACGCACCATGAGTACTGGTGCAACCTACAACCAGAATGTACCCCTTAGTGGTCCAGCCAGTAGCGCACATTATGACGTGATGCATGTGGAGCGTTGCCATGTTGTACTGCATGACTAAACCTCCTGTGTGCTGTCTGCCAAATCTATCCAGGGTGTGGATCACCTCCAGTTTCTCTCTCTCTCTCTGAGCAATCCGCCTTTTCTCTCATAATCTGTTTAGTGTTCTACTCGACCCCTCTGGTCCACCTTTCTCTCTTCCTGTTTGCTTTTCCTAAATCACTTGGTTATTCTCTGGTCCTCTCGCTCCCCTTGTGCTTTCTCGTTTTCTCTAATCACTGTTTCACACAGAGTTTGTGTTTTTTCTCTGCATCTCTTAATCCCTCTTCCAATCTGTGTGTTTTCCCGCCTTTCTCTCTTGCTTCTGTGTCATTTTCTGCCTTTGTCCTTCTTTTTAGTCTCACTCGTGTTGTGTTTTTCCCACAGCTGGAGTGTGATAACTTCATTACAGTCATACAGAAAGTAAACGACACCTTCCTTGTATGTGGGACAAATGCTGGAAGCCCCAGGTGCTGGATGCTGGTAAGAGCTTCTTCAGATAAAAATCACCCTGCATTCACTTTACACTGTTTCCTGCTCCGACTGCTTCACTTTGTAGCTGAATAATTGCACTATGAGTTTGTTGGTTTTTTCCAATGATGAGATGAATGCTAAAAGCTATTTATTACCTTCAAGTATTTTTTCACTTAATACAAATAACAAGATTTGGTGAAATAACACATTGTATTGTTTTTTGGGAGAAAAATGTGAGGTGTCATAATTTAATAATGTGGGCCACAGGCTTGGAATAAACTGGATTTAAAATTCTATACTTCCTCCAGGCTCAAATGTCTCCTCTCTCCCTGTCCAGGTTAATGACACCGTGCTGACTGATGTCCAGGGAGGCGGGCAGATAGCTTCAGCCTCTGAGATCTCTCCCCCCTACCCTTCCCAGAAGTCCATTAGCTTGCCTGCAGGTAACAAAACCAAGAGGAAAAGTACACGAGTACAACCAGGTGTAATTTTCCTGGAGAAATAAGAAACAGACACACTAATCTAATATAAGTGAGGCGAGTAAAGACATATTTGCTCATGAATCATATAATTAACATCTGGAGAAAAACATCGGTGTTCGTATGTAATCCAAACTTTATGCTTGAATATCAGTGTAACTGGACAAAGAGTAGCTGCTCTGATCCAAAAGGTCTCTGACTTAAATGGACTTTGTAACCAAACGTCATCTGATGCACAGAAACTCAAAGTAGTTTCAATAGTGTGTGTTTTGTCAAAGGTGTCACTTTTAAAGATGCATCTTATTTTGGAACAAAGCTTCCTTCGGCCTTTTTTTATTAACTAATTTGCTTTGGAGCAGCAGAAAGACACCTCCCTGGCTCCCAGGAGCGTTCTGTCTCTCATTAGCACTCCTATTCAGAACATGCAAATGAGTAAATGCTTTTATCCAAAGTACCTGGCAGTATTTTTAACAAGCCAATCCTCTACAAGATAGATGTGTTAGCAGATTTTAAGACATCACGTAGTACTTTGCAGAGAGAACATATACTCTGCCTCCAGCATTTGCTTCAAGTGAATGATGAGGTTGTGTTGTAAATTTTGCGGCGGGTAATTCTTCAAAGAATGAAACTTAGGACTTTCATTCCACAGTGTGTGTGATAATCAATTTTACAATTTAAGGAGCCTCACTAAAGTGAAGGCTATAGAGTGCGTAATGCAATTCACTACACAATTTAATCAAAGTCTATACCTGTCTTAAAGCTTTGCACGAGCACGTTTAATACAAGATTTATACAACATTAAGGTCTTTATGACCTGAGGACAGTAATGATTCGTAATGATTTCTATTCCAATAAGATGGTACATGTAATTTGCCCAGTGAAACATCACCAGGGGATCACGCCACCCCGGGTGCCAAACATGTAAGAGTCAGTCATCTGTCTCTGTGCATTCACATGGAAACAAAAATACATGGAGCATATTGCTACAACTGACTGCACAAAGAGTTCAAAGACACCTAATAAAATAAAAATCAGACAGATTCTTTTAAAGCAGCGCCTGCATCTACTGCATGTTTATGCCCTGCAGGTTGTTTTTTACTTTCATAACTCCCCCAGTACTTAGTTACCTACATATACGTGCACCTCCATGAATCTTTGTCTCCACTGATATTTTTTGTGAGGGTGAGGGTTTTTCTGCCATGCCATTTCTTGTGTTGTTTCAATGCCTTGCTCCTCAAAAGCAGGGGAATGAAACTCTTAATCGTGTGCTTATTGAGCAGCGCAGGGTCACATTAAGTAAACAGAGATGTTTCAAATTAAAGCGACCTTTCAGTCGGCACAGAGCCGTGATTAACGATGGACAAATAGTCTTGTTAAACCATCAGTTTGTTAAACCATCTAATGCTGATGTATTAGCGGCAGAGCCACTCAGAAATTGGTGAGGGGTTGGCTTGCGCTGCAGGACGCTCCTGCTAATGGGGATTGATTGTTGAGGCAACGAGCCGAACCTCTGCTTGAGTCAAGCAGCATTCTAATAACGATCAGGCCTAATTAAGATGTTACTGCCACAATTTCAAATGCTTCCCTCTCTGCGTTGCTATGGAGAAAGAGCTCTAAGTGGGGTTTTAAGAACACAGTCATTTGTGGCTGCTCATTCGTGCAGTCAGCTGGTCTGCCTTGATGTCTTCTTTGCTCTTGGGAGTCTTTTTCCTCCAGTTTATTTTTTATTATTCTGTCTCTGGCCTCCTGAGTCTCCTTTTTTCTGTCTTCACTCTCCTCTGTGTTTAATGTTTTCTCTGTCTGCCTTCCTCTCCTCCAGCTTCATTCAAACCCCATCTGTGCTGCTCCAATCTTTCTTTCTCTTCCTCTGAACCTTGTACCCATCCATCAAACTCGGCTGCCTACTCTTTTTTTACCCTCTCTTCTGCTTTCTGTATTTTTCCCTCTGCTGTCTCAGATGGAAGTCTGTACTCTGCCATGTCGTCGGTGGGAAGTCATGCCGGCTCGATCCGGCGTACGTTTGGCTCCCAGAAACTTCTGAAGACAGAGAACATTTGGCTGCTGAGTGAGTAGGAGAAGCGGGTTAAACTAATGAACATGGAGATGGTGGGTGGTACACTCTGTAAATGATCTACTATCAGTCCCATGGGAAAAAATATCATGTGGGTAATATCATTATGTTTCTCTAACAGCAGTAATATTTACGAGATCAGCCACTTAGTCCTGTTACGTTCAGTTCATTATTAGCAGTATTTCTTTTAATCAGGTGATGTCATCATGAGGTCACACGTTTTAATGTCATTACCAGATCCGCAGTTTGCTGGTGCAGCCATAATCCCATCGAAGGATAAGTTTAAAGAGGAGATCTACTTCTTCTTCAGCGAGATCAACAAGACAGCAAGGGTGGACGAGGAACCGTACAAAGCTCGCATAGGTCGAATCTGCACGGTAAAAATCTCATTTGATGTCTTTGAGGAAACGTAGCAGAATCCAGCTCTGTCGCTCTTGACCTTCCCTTTGTCACGCTGAGGATATCTGAATTGTGAGCAGCACAATCAGTGATTGCTTTGTCCTTCCCAGATGGCTTCATTTGAACAGTATTCTGGAGATATTTGCATCAAAAAATAACCTCTGGCTTTAAGTGAATTGCTATTGAAGTATTGAACACTTTAAAGTTAAAATAAATCTGATTACCTTCCCTCGGAATCAATTTCCTTGAATGAATTAGCTTGTTAAAAATAGACTTTCATAGAAGCTCACTGCTTCTTGAACAAACTTTACTTTACTTGGCAGACGCTTTTATCCAAAGCAATTTCCGAGAAGTTGGCGCTGTGTGTCTGGCTCAGGGACACACCTGGTAGGGGATGGACTAGAAGTCAGACGTGGTTTCAAACCTGCAACCTTGTGCATCATAGTCTGACGCTTAACCCATTGAGCTACCAGGGCAACTATGTCCATTGTCACACAGCACAGCGATCATATGACTGTAACTATACTGAACTACCTTATTCCCCCTGCTCACAGTAAATGATAAGCTGATAAAATCTTGTGCCAGTGTCTTCACTGTAACCTCAGAGGCCACAAAATGTTGTCATATACTGCATGCTGCCTTCAGGTGGATGAGGGGGGCATTAAATCCCTGCTGGAGCACTCGTGGACCACCTTCATGAAGGCCCGGGTGATGTGTGGTGCAGGCAACACTCAGCAGCAGTACAACAACCTGAGGCAGGCTGTGGTGCTCACTTCGCAGGACAAGCAGGGGGTCATGTACGGCCTGTTTTCCAACGCATGGTAAGCTAAAACTCCTGCATGTGATAAGTCCACGCTGTAATTGGCTGCAAACTAAAGAATAAAAGAAAAACTGACACTCCACCCACACAGCAGTACACACCACATACCAGCAGCACCTCCTGACACGTACAATACACACAAAGAGGTTTCTCATATGAGGCTGTAAAAGGAAATATCTTACAAAGTCAGTGTCGGTTTTTATTTTATTGAATTCCAACAGTAGTTTTCTGTCATAATAGGAATCCATCAAATAATTGTTTGCAAAGTTTGCAAGACGTCAGCTGTCACACATTTAAATACAAATACACAACAGGATATTGTGCAGGAAATTACAATGCGTGTGTTCCCAGTAGCTAATACAGTAAACACGGATGAAGTTCAAGATCTGTTATATTTTGCGTCTTTAAATGAGACAACACGAGTGACAAGATCAGGCTCTGCATAAAACAAATGCCGTTTGGTTGTTAGCATATCTAATCAAGTGTAACTGTGACTGTGAGCCCCGACTTACTCCCCGCTCTGCCTTTCTACAGGGGAAGAACAGTGATCTGTGCCTACTCCATTGAAGATATTGACCGCGCCTTCCACCATTCTAAACTAAAGGGCTACAGCAGCTCGTTCATAGGCAGTCGCCCTGGCATGGTGAGACAAACTCTATTTCCATCACAACAACTGGAAAATAAAAACATCACTGAGAAAAAAAACATGAAATTGAATGAGTCAGCCTTTATTTCAAAGGCAAAAAGATTGGTCTATTATTGGAGGATGCACATTCATATTGAAGAAGCAATTTTAAAGTCTTTGTCCAAGGACGTTTGGTCTATTCAAGTACCCAGCCCTGGTCAGAACTGATTATGTCACATTTCCTCCCACAGTGTGTTCGCAAAAATGCATCAGGGGGACTTCAGAACGACATCAAAAACCTGGGGGTGATCAGATACCACCCAGAAATTGAGGATGTGATCCGGCCAGTTGGTGTGGCTCCACTGGACCTCCCCATGGATGACCAGATCACTCACACTGTGGCAGACATTGTCCTGGCAGTCAATGAGGAGCATTACAGCGTCCTGTACCTCGGAACAGGTGTGTGTGAGCACGCATGTACGGCATGTGTGTGTGTTGCTTCTTTTGTAGTGATGTTGGCAATGAAGTTGTTGAATAAAATGTCACAACAGAAACAAATGCTGAATGACTAAAAATGGAAAAAGGCTGTGAAATGAAATCATCATCATCTTATTCTAAATTACAGTTATACATCAATCTCTCTAGTGGACAGAGGAGAGAGAAAAGAACAGCAGGTAACAGAGATCATAACAACAACAAGGAGCAGCAGACGAAGAAGTTATTAACATGATGGTGCTTTTAAAAAAAAGCACCATGAAGCTGTGACCACTATTATTCACTGCCTAAAATAACACATAGTGCTGCTTAAACATTTTTCAGTAGAGTGAACTGACACAAGGTTAAAATAAACTATGCTCAAAATCTATTCAAACGATTGCCAGCCTTCGCAAGACTTTTTGTTTGATCAAATACTGAGGCGCTGCTATTGCCTATAGCAGTTTCTCCAAAAATTGCCTTGCGCCTCAGGGAGATCACTATGGCAACCATCACAAGTCATATGTTCGCGTGAGTGCCTCACCAATCTGAAGTTCAGAATGAGCGAGTGTCATCTTTCCCGGAGCACGATTTAGTTGTTGCTGCAGTGGACATGTGCGTGTCATTCATCAGGCACTTCTGGGTTGAATCTATTTTTATCACTTGAAAACAATGTAGTGTTACGAACACACAGGACGGTGGCCTCTCACTGAGGGCTTTTAACTGTGTCAGTGACAGGAAGCAGGGGATGGAGAGTTACGAACAGCCGCAGATGTCTGTGGTGGCCTAAAAAGAAAGTGGAGCAGTCTGAGACCAAAGGAACAGGTTGTACTGGTGATGCGAGTATTCCTCACTGATCGAATGTTTCCTGGTTTTTATTTTCTCGTGTTTTAAAGAACACTCTCGGACAGAATGCTGGCTTGATTCCATTCGTATTCTGTGTTTCTCCCATACACTGTTTCTTTTTAGCTGTACATATTCACAGCCTTGTAACACAGCAAGCTCAACCATTTGCATAATTGATTTCAAGAAAGTAGAAATCCAGGCCTTAGTGAGCGGAGCAGACAGACAGACAACTTGACTTGATGGATAGCAGCGTTAAATCCAATAAGAGGTATAAAAGTAGCCAGACAGTCCACCTTGAGGCAAAATATAGCAAAATTGAAGGAGATGCATCTCGAGCATCCCTAGGACATCAGTCTTCCCTTCCTATAAATCCCCTTCACAAAGATGAACTTGGAGCCACAAACCACCCAGTTTATCTTTCTGCAATAAAAGGAATGACTGACGTTACTGTGGTGAACAGTAAATATACTCGAGTGTTCAAACGGAAGTATCTTAAGGGGATGGGACTGAAAACAAGTTAAAGCCTGTATTCACAGGTAATCTAACCAGTCTCAGTAAGATGTCACATGCACAAGTGCTGTTTAAGCAGTTATACAGAACTTCTATTCAAACATCCTGTTGCTGCTCCCTGTGTTTAATATTATTCATTATCTCAAATGAGATGAACTCAATATTTAAAGTGTAATCACGGTTTTTAGAAATATCAAACTTCACTGATTAGGTGATACTCTGTGGGACTTCTGTCTTGGATTAAAAAGTCATCTGCATGCTAAAGTCCATCTACCACCATGTCTCAAAATGTGCATCTTCTTTGCTACATGCTCAGATTTATGGCCACTCAACACTTTAAAGCTTGAGCAGAGTGACTAGACTGTGGGTGACATGCTCAAGGACATCTTAATGGTGGCTGCGCTGAAAGCACAGAAAATTACTCATCCAACTTCCTCTCATCTAGAATCCCCACCCACAGAGACACATCTTGTTTATTCTAGTCACAGTTATCTGGCAAAGTAATGGAGAGAGGCTAAAGGAACACACTTTAAATTGTTGACTTATAACACACCAGGCAGTGCCATGCAATTCATGGAGTCCTAATTAGCTAAATGTAGCTGTGGTTGCTGGTCCCACCAACCTGCCCAGTGCTGCTCCTTGTTGCTATGATATCTGTTACCTGTTCTTCTTTTCTCTCTCCTCTGTCCACTAACCCCAACCGGTCGAGGCAGATGGCCGTCCACCCTGAGTCTGGTTCTGCTGGAGGTTTCTTCCTCTTAAAGGGAGTTTTTCCTCTTCACTGTTGCCTCAGCGCTTGCTCAAGTGGGACTGTTGGGTTTCCTGTATATATTTATCATGTGTAAGGTCTTAAACCTCCCACTGTAAAGTGCCTTGAGATGACTTATGTTGGGAATTGGCGCTATACAAATAAAGCTAAATTGAATTGAAATAAATAGCTTCCCATATTCTCTGGGAAGTTTTAAACCTATCTATTTAGTCTCAATAGGATTCCACTGTGAGACATGCTGACAGAACGCTGCAATATTTGACAAACTAGGTTTCTCCGTCTTTTGATCAACAGCCAGTAAATAATTCAGCAGAATTTGTGCATATAAGATCCAGCTACGTCAGTTTTTGTTATCTGAAGCACATGGCAGACAGCAGGTATAAAATGCAGCAATCTGAATAAGAGAAAAAACTATAAATGTTTTTTTATCAGTGAGTATTGTAGAACTAATACTAAGCAAGATATCTGTGAGTCTAATGCACATGCTGAATTGAGGCAAAGTGGAGGTACATGCTAATGCTAGGAAAATGTCATTATTAGGCTAATATAAGCAATGCTAATTAGCAGTAGATAATGAATAATGTATAACTTGTGTTAACCTCTGTCCTGGTTCTAAAGTGAAAGGCACAAAGGGTCACAGAGCTGAGACATGTAGAGAATCTGCACTATGATCAGTAGGGTGCAGTTCCATCAGATGGTCAAGAAGAGACTTACTTTGTTGGAATCAATTATGTATATGAAATTTCGAGTCTGCTTGGTCCAGGGTATGGAGCATCAGCCAGCAGAACAGGTGCTCTAGAACACAATGGGAATGGCTAATTAATATATAAAGATGTTCAGATTCTGCTTCAGTGGCCTGTATTCTTGGACAAGATGAAATAGCAGAAGTTCACCCATAAATGAGTCAAGCATCAGCTTTTAGATATGCACAGCTGGTCAAAGTTGAAAGTGCCTGGTGTAATCCACAGTGCAGGACTGTGCAGAAACTTCACTTCAGTAAAGACATCTGACTGTGAGCAGGTTGTGTCAGGCCTCCAAAGAGTTGCTCAGGAAAACAGCAGCAGAGGAGGCATGAGAGGTTGTAGGCCTTCGAGAGCCGTGGGAGAAATTAAAGCATTATGTCTATGAGGCTGCGAACTGTTGGACATGGAACAAACAAACAGCTAGCAGTGAAGCATATCCTTTCCCCTCAATAACTCACTGACAGATTGACCACCAAAAGCAGAAAAGCAGCTCGGACCATTGCCTGTCACCGAGGCGATAAAGCGGAAAGCTTCCCTCAGGATGGAATAAATGTTAAACAGAACACTTGTTTCAAGTTGACTTTACATTTGAGATCAGAATTTATTTTCTTATCATGCAGTGTGAGAGCAGCTTAAAAGGTTAGAGAGGCAGAACCAGGGTGGCGCCTAACAGGGATAAATATGAGTTGGGTAAGTAAATGACGTAATTCAGTGTTAATTTGAAGATGCACCTTAGAGAAAAGGGAAACAGCTTGTTATCAGAATGAGGCGACACTAAATCTGTAGTCCAACTGGAAATGTGTGTGTTGACTGACACACACTTCAGAGAAACGTTTCAGTGCCTTTTTCCAGAACAGTTTTTTTCTGCAGCTGCTGTGCGGAATGAGTTCAGCACTGTCACCTTTTTGTCCCCTCAGAACACATTAGCATCTTTGTGTTGATACAATGTTTGGATAAAAAAAAATCTAAAAATAGCCACAGAAAAGATTAAATCATGATATGAGACTTCACTTAATATTATCTACAGAGAAAGTTTACATAAAAAAACAGACAAAGCAGTTTCCAAACAAAAGAATTCTAAGTGACAGCAAGAACTAAGAACCTGCCGAATCACATGTGAGAAAGCGCCTCATAGAGGGAACATTCAGGAAATTAGGATCTGAGATAAAGATATCACTGTAATCACATTTTCACAGTGTGTGTGTGTGTGTGTGTGTGTGTGTGTATGTGAAGAGAGAGGGGGGTAAATAATTGTAGTAAGACAAAAGAAAAAACTGTAAAGTCTGAATGTCTGTCTGCAAGGCGCATTTGAATCTGTCATTGTTTGGACCAACATTATTCCCACTTAGAAAACATCAGGTTCTCACTGACACTCAGTCCAATGACATTTTCCCAACAGGTGCTCGTACAACGTACTACTGTAGGTAATAGAGAAATATTGTCCAGCTGACTCACAGCTACAGTAATGACCCCTCCATTTCCAAACACTGCTGCATGCAAAGCACTATCGACCATGCAGCAGAGGAAAGGTTACATCACACTTCAGCATATTTGTAAGACTCCTTACAGTAACATACATTTTTATATTTACACAAAAACATAGTTAAAGCCACAGACTTGGTGCTGTGACCAAACTTCTTCGACTTCTGCATCCGTTCAGAAACAGAAGAGTTGGGAAAATTCCAGTGAGCACTGCTGTTTGGTACATTGTAGTAATCATGCCAACAGAGCACAAGAGTTGTTCTGCCTCATGAAAAAGAAAATCTGACTACTTTGCATCTTGTCTGGATATTGCAATGATAGCATGGCTGATATGTTTATCTACATTGTGGCCCTGAAAACCTCCTGTTCCAGTGTTTGAAATGAAGGGTTGCTAAAGCTCTCACAAGTTATTCATGCACATCTTGTGGGAGTCAAGGTAAGAAGGAGAAGAATTTCTGCGTTCCCGACTTACAAACACTGGGTTCATTGTCTTCACATTCCGCTGCTTCTCACTCACTACTGGATATTTTAGTTCATCTAAATTACTTAGTTGTAATAAGGGTTAAAAAGAGGTGCTGGTGAAAGTGTTTAGAAAGAAAAAAGCACACACACATGTGCTGCTTTAATGATACAACCTAGAACTGAGGAGAGTTCAGATACAGTTTATCTGTATCTGTAAAAGTGTAATAATAAAGACGTATAAATCACATTTTGTTACCACTATGAGGCCTCACAGAAAATAGCCCAAACCGCTTGAGGTGCAGAAGGCTGGGAGTTTTTAATGCCCCTGAAGACTTAGTCCAGAGCACTTTCTTGCTTTCCCAGATGTCTAAAATAGATTTCATACTATGGGAATACGGCCAGTAGTTACAAACGAGTCAACTTAGTTTTTGTGAAAATTCTCCATATGTGCTATGTGTGTACGAAACTCTGTGCTGTTGCTGTGGGAGAAATTTAAGGCTGCTAGAATCATTGTAGGACACTGGAGGTTTGTAATTGATCTAGATTGCCACTTGACCTACTCTGTGTCATAAATACTTCTTTACTTCTCCCCACCAGGCAGTAACAAACTATCCTGATCGAATTATTGCAGCAAATACTGTGGTTTTGGCTCCATGCACTGAGGTTAAAAAAGCACAGCTACACATTTACTCTTTCCATTTTCTCGTTTTGCCTTTAGCTTTCCAACCTCCCAGTGAAAACTGTCCAAGTCAAATCCACATATTTATAAAACACTCTGGGCAGCACAACAAGGGCTGCAAGTCAGGAATAGGAGGGATTACTATAATACACAAGTTCTGATATTTGACACCAACAGTGTGTGCATCATTTTGTGTTCTGTATGTGTGCACTTTCCTTTCAGTGCCAAACAGTGATCCATGGTCTCACTCACTCATTTACATTTTCTTCTTTTTCTTTATTTCTGCAGAACAAGGCAAAGTTCTGAAAGTTCTCCAGACCTTTGAGGAGGTTTTCATCATATCCCAGTACTCTCTGTTTCACAATAAGGGTCCTGTTCTAAACATGGCTATCGATTCCCAAAAGGTAGGAAGAAAAAAACAGAAAGATTTCACTAAAAATAAAATGGCTTGTTGGGACTTATTCTAGACTATTCTACATTTAGTTCATCAACAGCACTGATTTCAGTTGATCTAATATTGAGTCACACACTATCTTTTCCTCTTTAGGGACACCTGTATGTTGGTACAGCAATGGAGGTTCAGCGCCTGCCGCTGGCTGACTGCAGTCGCTATGGCGACACATGCAGAGAGTGCATCCTTTCCCGCGATCCGTATTGTGGTTGGGACAAGGCCAGGAGGAAGTGTATTGCCATCCCCCCCGGATACAATGCCACGAACGGGTATGATTAGATGTGATGTCATTGGCTGTTTTTACATGAGCTGACAAGATGAGGAGATGGTACTTTTATTAAGAAATGCAAAAATTCAATCTCAGTACGGTCAGATCTTCAGACAGCATGATGTGATCCCGCCTTGTGTTCTGACTGATCGTTGGCTCGGGGGTGATGAAAATTATCTGTAAAGAAAGTGCAGTTAAAAGAAAAGAGGCACAGAGCTAATATCAGCTGACTGCATCTGTTCTCACTTAGTAAAACTGCAGTAGCTCTAATTTTAAGAACAAATCTGAAAATTAATCTTGTTCTGTAATAAGCTTATGACTCATTTTCTCACCCTGACATTGATGAATTATTTGTCTCTGCGTGTTTTAATTTGTGAGTAACAGTGGGTTGATGTGGAGGCTCATAAGCCATAAGTGAGACTGCTATTTAATACTGCTAATTTGTCCTCTCTATTATTTTCCAACAGGGCACTCATTCAGAATCTGGACCATTCAAACTCCTCGGTTTGTGGGGAAGCTGCTGGTGAGCCTTTATCTCTCTCCCCCACTCTCTCTGTATCTTAATTAAACCAGAATAGGAACCTTTCTGAGCAGCAACAGTAAAAAAAGATGATTATCACATAATTGAGCAACCCGAGTCCAACAACCCACAGGGAGATTTTTTATGTCACAGCGCGCCCTCAGAACTCAGAACCCAGTTATAACCTCAACTGATCATGACAATTACTCCTCTCTGAGGGGACGGCTAGCTCCTCAAGTGATCTGATTTCACATTCATTTCTGCTTGTGTAAGCAGTGCCACTTATCCCTCCACAAGTAACAAGTTTCGGTTCATTTTCCCAAGAATATACAATGATACTCAGAGGCGATGAGAAGCACTGCATTTAAATCTGTTCACTAATATAGCAAAGGAATACTACGCCAGCAATTGCACAAAACTCTGTAGCATATTAGGTCGTTACACCATTAATGGTCCATGCACTCCATGTATAGTGTCCACATTTTTAAAAATAATGGTAAAATGCATTGTGGCTCATGTGATCAGTTGTCAGGGATTCATTTTGTTATGAAACATTTTTTGTCCCTACAGCCTTGAAGCTGCGCCGAACTTCCCCCAAAGAAGTGATGGTGCAGTCGAACACCACTGTCTTTCTCCCGTGCCCTGTGCGCTCCTTCCATGCCACCTACCGCTGGGAGAAGGATAACTGTGTTAAGAAATATCCCTGCATCTTCTCTGGGGATTTCTGTGTCCTGGGGCCGGTTGTTGACACACCCCTTAAGGAAGGCATCTTCCGCTGCATGGCGACCGAAGACGGTTTTAAGGTGGAGGTTATCTCTTTCAGGCTGTTAAACAATGGCAGGCTGCTGGCTGCCTCTCTGGCCTCCACCTTGGGGCCATCTCTCCTGCTTGCTGTAGCTACGCTGTGGCTCCATTAACTACAGCTAATGCTAATGCTAACCCCTCATCCTTGCTGGTTCCTAAACAAAGGAATGCCAGTGTCAGGAGGTTAGGTTCGCTGAGCTTTGAAGGACATGGTTGGGTTGTACTGTGCCAATTAATCCTTTTTAATGTTGATTTTTAGAGAGCCCATAACAATATCAGCAAATAACACATTCAGTTTTGTATTTTTTGCATAACTGCTCTAATCTTATTTTATTCTAACTAAAGTGACTAGGAGTTACTGTCCATGAATTCACATGCCTTGCGAGTTCAGACTTAATTCAACCATAATCAGACGCTTTGCGAACCTTTCCTTTCTGAGTCAAAAAGACAAACATATCCTATGAGCTGGGCTAAAGTTAACACCAATACCAGGCTAATACTTTTTACTATTTCTTTACCTATTTTGAAACTGACTTGATTGTGCTTCTTTGTGAATATGTAACCCTTTATTACTGCTCCCACTGTACACTATCATTCACCATATCAAACCTTATTGGTGTAGCTCATTAGTACTTAAAAATATGTCTGGTATTGAAATTTTAAAAGCCTTAACACTTCTGGGACATAAACTCCTAAGCACAATTTCGCAGCTGAGGCAGAACACTGCAGACTCCGTTGGCGCTATAATTAGCACGGCTGAGTTTTACGACATCGTCAGGAGGAAGTGTCAGCTCTTTGGCAGGAAGTAGGTGGATGGGCAAGAGCTCATCTTGAACATCACTGTGTCTCAGCACCTCCTCCTCCTCCTCAGACGAGGCAGTTTCTTGCATCTTTTTATCAGATGATATCAAGCGTCGTTATTACGCCTTGTTCACAGCTTTGTCGTTGTTTTTTCTTTTTACATGCCATGTCTGTCCTACGCCCCAGAGCATCAAAACGAACCCTTCAGAATCTACTTTCCACAGCAAAACTATTAAATCCATCTCTTTAAAGCTACATTTAAGCAAGATATGTCAAGCGGCCTTGATCCTTTAGCAGGTTCTGGGTGAGTTGGTGGCATGTCATGTGTAACAGTGGTCCGTTTGTGGGAAACAGAATGGACAGCAACAACGAAGAGCCAATCTGCTACAAATGACATCCATTTTCTGACAATGACAATGTGTAAAGATGTGAACAAGGTGTCGTGCTACACAGATTTTAGTAAACACATCATAATAAGGGCAGATGAACCTAAAAGGAGTTGCATCGTAGTATTTCATAGTTTGTCAGGAGAAAAAAAACAAGGCTTGTACTTAGGTCAGTGAAGTATGTTCTGTATGTCATTGCTCTGCGGACTGTGTTTTCTACCATGGCTGCCTACGTATGTGACAATGTGTCTTGATGGTTTTGGTTTTTACGCCATAGTTAGAATGTGATATGTATGCATTGACTGCTTTGCCTGTTTGCCCAGGGCCATCAATGCAAATAGAAAGGAAATGGAAATGTTTGCATACATGTATATTTATGCTGTGAAACAAAAGGCTTGACAGATTCCAACATGATGCTTCACAGCAGTAACCACAACCACCAGCGAGAACATTGGCTTTTCAGGTCTCTTAACCTGTGCTCTATTAAAAGATTTATCAAGATTTATTTCAAGCTGATTGTGAAAAGGAAGAGTTGTGAATGTAGCTTTAGTAAGATGCCAAAAACTTTACCAAATTGCATGAATACTGATCAGCTGACGAAAGAAGAAGAAGCTTTGTGATGTGATGAATTATGCAGCAGATTAGCTTGTTCTCCAGAGCTTTTAAATTATCATTCAGTAATGTTACATAAATCTACCCATGCTGAACCTTCCGCTTGGGCAGAAATGTCATTAATAGCTAATTAGCCAATGCAGTTAGTTAGTCATGCACAGTATTAAAGAATTGTTTTTACACCATCATGTGTATGATTGGCTACATGTTCTCCGCTGTGAAAATCTCAATAGTGTTATTCTCTTGGTTTGGTTGTGTGTTGCTGCTCAGGGATCTGCTTGCTTTCTTGCATTGCACTGACGCGGGCTACTGACTGTGCATAAAAAACTACGCTTATTGTTTTCTCTCTTCATTTGCGAAGTCTCTGGCTCCATAACTCGCATGATGTTTAGTGCCAGAGAAGCCCTGAACGCATGTACGACATTGGTCTTCCCCACAATCAGAACTCACAAACACGAACCCTGTAGGTCTAACATGCATATTAATCATCTTTGTGTCACTACCAGGGTGGGAAATTAACACCAGCCAAGTGCTGGTGAACATTCAGTAGAGGCTGTGAACAAACTCCATGCTGCCAGAGACTTTTGGCAGAAGCTAGTTTGACGTACATAGACATGCTCAGAGTCATTTTCCTGTGTACAACTGCTACCTATTTCTCTGTGAGCAATTAGAATCAGAAAGCTGTATACTGGGGTCCTTCAAGAGCCCTGTGCTATTCAGGACTAATTTGACCCCCCCAAAAAACGTACGTCTTCACAAGAAAAACAAATTACTGCAGGTTGTCTGCTGCCAGGCTTTTCTGTGAGTCTGTCACAACTTAGCAAGCGCACGCCTGCTTAAATAAAGACTGAAGCGGTTAAAAAACATATTAGCTTTTCAACTTACATAAGTTGAAACTACTGCTACTGTAAAAAAACATTTTTGCAGTTGTATACACTATATTATTTGCCAGTCAAAACTACATTCAAATTAATTCAGCACATATTGTATGCTGGTATTTTATGCTTATTACCAGAACATGCTATGAACATACATGGGTACAGGTTATATTGTTAATTTATTACACAACCTTTTCTCAACAGCGGGGATCTAGAGTTTGTTAAAAGGGTTAGTCATTTAATTTGTCTGTGCAGAGCTGATTCATTTCTCTGCCTCCATGAGAACACCTTCATTACTCTGCATTTTACCATCACCCTGAACTCAACAGGGCTTTGTATTAATAGCCACAATTTTTCCAGCTAATACATTGAAGACTTTAATTTGCTGTCTCGAAACCAAACATCCAACCTGCTCAAGTCCTGACTTTGATATGGATATTTCACACGGCTGCTATTTTGAAATTCGGTTATCACTGACTCGCATTTGCCAGCCAGTCTAATAAAGGCTAATCTCCTTCAAAGCAAACTCTTGATTTGTCTCCTGGAAGCTATTTTGTTGGCTCAAACCATCTGCTAAAACAAACTGACACTGAATGCAGCGGGTTGCTGTTTTGTTTGCATTGGGGTGTCGAATGGTGTTCATGACGTTTGCCCAACACTCTGTGTCTTGATAGAACTCATTTTAAAAGTGATATGCCAAACCTTATTATTTGAAAAAGAGAATTATATTCTGTCATGACAGTCTAATGCCATCCCATAATATGTATTTTTAAATAACAGATATCTATAGCGCATTAGATATTCATGTAACAAATTCATAATAACATTTGTTTCCCTGAACATGTGATGAAAATTAATAAAATGTATGTGTAAATAAAGAACTTATTGTCTTTGTCATTTTTTTGAAGAACATATAATACATTATTGCACTATAACCTAAATTGCTTAATGCTAAAAACCTTTATAACAACGACTAATACGTTAAAAACCTTTCAATTGTCATTACTTAAAAATAAATAACAGTTACTTAAATTATCAATTTACACTTCAGTATGGTATCATCCTCATATTGTTAATTAATAATGTCAAAATTTCACATTAAAGTACAATAAATAACCCCCCAATAATGTATTTAATTTGTTCTTTCATGGCTTTTTGTTTCAGTGTTTCTGGCTACACCACAAATGAATTAGATTAATATTAATTAACCTTCTCATAGTAAGATCTGTGTGACATTAATAAATTATGTTTATTACAATATGATGTACTATCTTAATATTCCATTTAGCTGATTCCTGTTAAATTAATCTTTCATATTTTTTAAATAAAGAGTTTTTAAACAACAGTACATTTTTTTCAGGTAATTAAAAAGCATTATGTGAATCTGCACACATCATACCACAAAATGGTTGACACTGTCGAGACAAACAGGTTTCATCACCATCTGCTGGCCAGTGTTTGGTTTATTGACTAGAATATTCTGAAAAGACACACGTACAGTCTGCTGACCATTTAAAATTCTTTGATTTGTAATCTTTCTTATGTTGCTTCCATTGCATTAACTGCTAAATAAATATAAATATAAAAAGGTAAAGTGCTTTATTCTTCAACTAAGCAAATCTGAGATAATGTCTTCCTGGCTTTTGCTATACATTATGTAAACAGGGACAAAGGAGTTCCTTTAATTGAATGCACAGAAAGAAAAAGTAAAATTTTTCAATATAATTAAAAATATTTCTATTATAGTTCAAGAAGTTTGATTGTGGAATATTTTTGAGACTTATCCAAGTCTCTTTCTCAGTCTCAACTGACTGCAGGTTTCCCCAACCTTATAAACATTACCTTTGCATAATCACAGAAACTTGAGGTTACTTGGTTCGTAACCCCTGTTCTCTGATAACATGAGTGAGGTGTCTCACTATGGGGAACGCTCTCTCAGCGTTATCCTCAGAAGCCTTTATTCCATTACTCCAGCCATCATTGGCT
>JAUMTR010000008.1:1299562-1345664 GCA_032270685.1 Microctenopoma stevenorrisi | reverse complement strand
TTAAAATGACTTTTAAAAATTGTCGCTATCCCTCCTCCTCGGCCCAGCATCCGCGGAGAATTAAAATAACAGCAGTCATCTGGTAGAAGTTCAGAAAAGATGCTGCACTCACCAGCGCTCAGCCACGTCTCACACACACACAGAAAGTCCAATCCTCGAGAAGTGAAGATATCCTTCAGGATAAAAGTTTTGTTCGCTAGGGATCTAGCATTAACCAGGCCGATCCTAGCTACAAGCGGCGAATCCTCATCGTTAGCCATCCTAGAGGCCGACACAGAGTATATATATATTGATACTCTGATATATAACATAGTCTGACACAGACTTTATCCATTGTATTACACCCATATCATGCAGCGTACCATGCAGTCTACCTGCACAATCACTGTACACCCAGTGCAAAAATGTTTTAATATTAGAGTGATCTGCTGAAAGCGCTCTGTGTCAGCATGCCACTTAAGAAGAATACATCAGCAAGCTGAATTTAAATGTGCTTGAAAGGAATCTTTAACCCTTACTGAATAGACAGTAGAAATAGAAACAGGAAACATGCAGAGAGAAAAAGAGACCGTGTTGCTCTAGTTTTATAGGATGTATGTCAACTATTATGGGACCAGTGCACTCCTTAATAGAGGTAAATATTAGGTTAAGAATATTAACTGAAATAAAAATCTTAGTTTTTTCCAGGTCATGTGATTCTAAATTATTTTACAGTTCATGTCATGAAAGGAGTTTCACTGTGTCAATATTATTGAATTTATTTCCAGGAACAGATGTTCACTGTAGAATAGAATATATTAGAATGATCTTATAAGATAGCTAAGTGTGTACTGTAATATATTACAGATATCATCAGGAAAGAAGGTGGTGACCACACAGCAAAAAAGTCTTGTATCTATGTAAAATAACGTGTTTATCAATAACTAGAATAATGTGCAACTTTAATTTGTCTCTCATCTGTCTCAGTTCTTACTGCTCTACACAAGAAGGTGAAAATAGACCACCTTATCTTCATGTCTAGCTCTGTGTGTCTGCAGCAGCTGTAACGTGTTTAAATTCAGTTAAAAACAAATCTATTGTTGCTTCACATGATGAGATGAGATGAATTTACCATACAGTGCAATAATGTAAAATTATTGAGGTAATAGGTACATTTTTACACTACCTAGTTCCGTGCAGACACAAATGTTCATTAGAGTCACGTCACTTATGGATCAGATAAAGGTGAGACTGTTTGTTTAACACTGGTGATAAAGAGGGATGGCTCAGTCAGGTAAGGGTGAAAACAGTGTGCTCTGTTGGACTAGCAGTACAAATAAAGCTTGAGATAGGTTGGAATATGAAAGAGCCTGCATTAACAACAACTTTGTGCAGGAAACTAGTTTAGTGGGTAAGTGTAGTTAAGTGTATCATGTTTTATGTTGTAAATCATGTTGCTTATTGGGAGAGCAATGAAAATATCTTTTTGATGTGGATGAGCCCTGATGTTATTTTCAGTGTGAATTTGCTGCTGAGTGCACATAATGACTGCGAAGTGATGTGTGTAGCAAGTGGGCTATTGTCTTTCTTGCAAGATCCACTTATCCTGCAGAATTTCATTGTTTTCCACAGAAGTAGAAGATGAAAATCAAGTTTGGGTTTCTTTATGTGACTGCTTATCCTTCTTATTTCCTTCTGTTCAGAAGGGTGCAGTCCTAGATACAGCTAAGATGCTGTATTGGGCCTACATGCATCATCTCCTAATACTTTACTTTACTTTACTTTATTATGCTTGGCAGATGCTTTTATCCAACTTACAGTGACTTACATCCACTATATAATATAATAGGGGTATTTTGAGTGAGGGATGAAACGAACAGAGCTGGAGTGTGTGCCTGTGAGAGGGTGAAATGTATGTCGGCAACACAGTGAGTAAAGAAAATGCTTAAAGGTAATCTTTCCTGTTCTTGTGTGTTAACAGATCTATCAACATGATTTGGCAGTTGATTTATTTTAGTGCTCTGCTTGTTCGGGCACTCACGTCCCCGACTCCATCACCACCCCCCATTACCAACACTCAGGAACGACCCTGTCACATCTACAACTCTAGCCGCTCTGCAGACTGCCTGGGAAGACAGCTCACCAGGGTCCCAAGGACACAATTTCCATCTACACTGGAACATATAGACCTCTCCTACAACAGACTTCAAGCTGTCCATGTTGATGACTTTGTGCACCTCCCTCAGCTTCGCATCCTTCAGCTACAGTACAATAACATATCACACATTGACAACGATGCCTTTAAAAACAACACTCTACTGGAATCTCTTAACATTTTTAATAACTCCCTGGAAGAAATTCCTGCCACAGCCCTGACTCATCTTCTGAATCTTAAACAGCTATATATGTCCAACAACCTTTACAAAAGTAGCACTTTAGCTGATAGCTTCTCAAATTTTGTCAAACTCCAGGAATTGTCCATGGGTGGCCCTTTGGTGATGGGCCTAAAGGAAGCAGATTTTCAGCCCCTGAAAAACATTAAATTACAAAGTTTTGCTATTAAATGTTCCTCCAATCTAAGTTACTATGAACCTAGAAGTTTAGAAGTCATTCAGACACAACAGATGGCATTTGATATGGCCATAGATCAACAGCCAAAAGCTCTCCATCAAATGCTACATGATCTTGCCAACAAGACCTTCAGTCTCGTTCAGTTTCGCAACCTTTTTGAGTTCACATACTACGGGGGAAATAACGATATCTTTCAGGGTTTGAAGGATATTGCTGCCAATCAGCTGATCTTTCACAGAGGCAAATTCAATGAGAATCTCCTTAGGATGGCCTTGATGAACCTACAAATTGCACCAATCAAAAGACTGAGACTTCAGTACATTGACTTTGCTCGTTCACCCACCTTTGTTGATAGCGGAGCAGGTTCAAGCATCACAGACCTGGCACTGAATAACTTGGATCTTTGGTGAGTATCTTTTGTTTTTGAGGCATACTAGTCAATTCCACTGCTGTTTTAGTTTATCCTAGCAGCTAACAATGTATTTAGTCAGCAGGCAGCCACAGGAGTGTCTTTCTCAAGGACCCATTGAGGCCTGTAGTAAACCTCAAGAACTGTTTGCCAGCTTTTAAATAATCCAACTGAAAACCACAGTTAATAGCCACAAACACAAACAGAAATTATACCACAAACTTTATTGTAATTATAGTACAGAGTTTGGAAAACTTCCACTCAAGTTTCTATAACTAAAGATGGCAAGGTGGCATTTCAGATTAAAATATCACCACAATGCACTGCAATACCACAGAATCACACAAAGTATTTAGCTCTTGCACATATCTTACACTGTCTTCTTCTTACAGGTATATCAGCAATCCTGATGTGCTTCGGTTTGACTGGAGCTTCACCTGGTTGAGCAAGGTTAAAAAACTGTCTATTCAGTATGTGTACTTCAACTCTGTGCCTTGCGATGCTTGGGTTGAGATGGCAGGCGTGGAGCTTCTGGATGTCTCCAATAATCGACTAAAGAATGAGTACATCTTCAACCAGCTCTGTCATTACAAGGGCACGATGCCAAATCTTCATACCTTCAACATAAGCTCAAATGACCTGACTAGCTTAAAAGATTTGTCATTGCTAACCAGGGAGTTCCAGCAGCTGCAGGTGTTGGATTTTAGTAGCAACAAATTGGGATCTGCTATAAACAGTAAGGACTGTGTTTGGCACCAAAATATTACTCGGCTAATTGCTCATCATAATCAATTTGAAAGTGAAGCTCTCAGTTGTCTGCCCACCACTGTGCAGTATTTGGACCTGTCCAACTGCAACCTGGACCAGCTGAACAGGACATACTTTGCAAAAATAACCAGTCTGAAAAAACTCTTGCTGAGTGGAAATAAAATTAAGTTCATCCCATCTATGTGGAAAAGTCCATCCCTGCAGTCACTAGCTTTGGATGGGAATTCATTTGGTCTCCTTAGCAAGGCATCCTTCCAGGATATGCCGCAACTGTCTCAGTTGAGGGCAGGGAACAATCCTTACCATTGCACTTGTGAGCTCTATGCTTTCATCGAGGAGACATTTTCAAGAGGAGAGGTTAACCTTACAGACTGGCCTTGGAACTACCGATGTTACCACCCAGAGGCCTTACTCAACACATTTGTAGCCAAATATTTCCCAAGTAAACTGGCATGTGATATCAATTTAGTTATCATCATCTGTGTTGCAACCACGGCAGCAGTGATATTGATATTATTGTTGATTTGCTTTTATTTTGACCTCCCGTGGTACACTAAAGCCACATATCAGATAATCAGGGCCAAATACCGAGCTCACAAGGAAAAGGCAGCAGGAGAATTCGGGACTTTTACCTATCACGCCTTCATATCCTACAGCCACTCTGATGCAGACTGGGTAAGGGACCAGCTCTTGCCATCCTTGGAGAACAACAGGAACCCATACCGTCTGTGTATTCATGAGAGGGATTTCACGCCAGGAAAGTGGATCATAGATAACATCATTGAAAACATCGAAAACAGTCGTAAGGTACTAAAACGTAGTTATGTAATTGTAAACTTTTACATGCCAGAACAAGGCTTGTCTGAAACATACAACTGCTGAAGAATGTACCAACTTCCATCAGTTTTTGCAATTAAGGCATAAGGGAATTTGCTCAGTGAAACCTCCCAGCTAGTTTTGGGAGACAGCTTTTGAGGAACTAGTGGACTGTGGAACTAGCTACAGTTTACTGGTGATCGCAACATAACAAACTCTTAACTTAACGTAGATGAGAGTGTTATTGCCTCTTTAAAGCTGCATTCACAGTTTCAATTTGGAAGATCTCAGTCAACTGATTAAGTAATATAAAAGCTTCCCTGAAAATATGGTGTCATACTGATTCTTGATTGGCTGAAAAACCACTTACGGTACATTATAGGTGCCCATATTGGCATCATGATCCACTGAGATGACTGAGATTACACACACAACTGGGGGCCACATTGTGTTTATTCAGTGTTGACAGGGTTGGTGACAGCGAGGTAGTACTTTTTGTGTGTGTCATTGTAATTAGTAATATCTTTCAGTGGGTTTAAATGTATAAGAGTTTGACTTTAAGAGTGCCAGAGCCATACCATTTTCTAGTATGCACCTTTATTCAGTTTTGGAAATAAAATGCATAGGTCATCATATTCATATACTAAAGTCCAACTATAATGCTTATTTTCATTGGCTTTTTTTTCTCTATTCCCAGGTCATATTTGTCCTATCTCGAAACTTTGTTAACAGTGAGTGGTGCAACTACGAGCTGTACTTTGCTCAGCAGAGGGCAATGGGAAAGACTTACAGTGATGTCATCTTAGTGGTGAAGGAGCCCATTGACCCCAGCTCCCTGCCCAGCAAGTACTGCAAGCTTAAGAAGATGTTGAATACTAAGACATACCTGGAGTGGCCCCAGCAGGTGAACCAGCAGGCATGTTTCTGGCTGCAGCTGAAAAGTGTTCTGGGCACGCCAACAATGACCTGCGACCAGACACAGAGTATTAGGAACAGAACTTCATCTATTGGAGGTGTTTCTGTGATTGACCACCCCAAGAAGGATGTAGGGCAAGGTGTCGTAACACCTAATGTGAACCATGAAGCAGAAGTCAAAAAGGAAATTAACATCAAAAATGACAACTTTTCAAATCAAAGGCATATCCCATCGATGGCATTTTGACCGAAAGGTCACGAAATAAAAACTCTATCTCTATCTCAATTGCGTACACTCCATTTATATTTTCTCTGTAATGGCCTAAACTTGGACAACCTTTTGGATGCCTAATAGGACGCAATAGCCCTCTCCTTATTATGATGACAGATGATAACATGATCCCTCCCTGCCTTTAGCATTCTGTCATGTTATCCATGAGAGCCAAACTGATGCCATCTGCTCTTCTTTCCCTTTGAGCATCTCAGGCCAGGTGCTCTGCTGACAGACACTGAAAGGCCACAAATGCAGAGGCTCAAATTAGGTTTCCCATGCTGCACTCTGGATAACAAGCAAGGTGCCAGGAGGATGTGGTGACCAGTGTCACATTGTGAAAAGACCTATGTTGCATTTTGGGCCCTAAAAAATGGTTGAAGTTATAGGCATCCCTATAATTTTTCCAGAAAATGCACGATTTCCCCCAGAAAATAGTTGCAACTACAAATGATTAATTATACACATGTTTATTTTCTTTATCTGCATTGGACCAACACAGGTAAATCAGAGAGAAAAGCCTAATTTGACATAATTTCACACTTAAGTCACCAGTAACTCATAGTAAAATGGTTAAGTCACCATTTTCAATAGGCTATCAGATTTTTTCACAGTTTAAATTATGCTCAAAGAACCCTAATGAGCCACTGGGGCAGAATAACTGAAACAAAATAAAAGGAAACCTGGTAAAATACTGTATTGGTTCTAATTCCTACAACTATTTTCTGAATGACCTGTTTCCTTTCATAATTTCACAGTCTGTATTTTGTCAGTATTATGTAACTAAAAGAAGGAAAAAGGGACCTAGCAGGGACTTTTGGGACTCTGCAGAGTGTGTAAGTGGCCAGTAGATGACACCATTGAACCTTTTTTCTGATGGATCTTGAACGCGTGAGTGTAAATTAAAGATTTCCTCACCTCTGCATATGTGGGATGCACCATGTAGCTGTTGCTTTCTGAATATTATAATGCTGATATGCAACATCATTTTAAACTGCTGTGTGCAGAATTATATGTGAAACATACCCACAGTATTCCTATACCTTTGTCTGCTTTATTAAAATTATACTGTACATTTTTACTACTTATACATTTCTGAATATTCATTCTTACAAAGCATCTGAACATGAGAGAGAAGGAAGTTTTCCCTATCTACTGTACTCATTAGTTCCCCACTGATATGGGAAAGTGTCTGGTTTTAAAGGTGTCCAAAGGTTTAATGTCTTTCATGTTAAGAACAGCTTCTAAAATAATTTTTTACGTTTGCACAGACAACAAAGACGTCTTGACGGCGTTTCACCCTTCCATTCGGGTGAAACGTCGTCAAGAAATCTAACACATTAAGTTGCTGTTGTATAAAACCTTTTGAGGTAACTATGACCTGGATGACTCTGAAATTACCAGAGGTGTCAAAAGTACTCACATTCTCTACTGCTTCTTTGGGTGAAACTACTCTGGTAAAAGTAAAAGGACAGATTGAAATCCTTTACTTACAAAAGTACAGGTTTTGATTTGTTATTAAGTACAAAAAGTAAAAAACATTTTTCCCTTTTAATAATCCAAAATGTCTTTTGATGATAAAAAATGTTCTACACATACAAGACTTTTCTTCTTTTCTTCACAACCTGCACGGGGTTTGTGTAGAGAGGTTATTCAGATATTCTTATACTGTCTAGTTTTTCTTTAAACCAAATTTCAAACAGGATAATATAGACTGAACTATGGATGTTCCAATCTGGTTTTTTGCTGGCCATTTCGATATGATCACCAATGATCACTGATATCAATCATTTGGATTGTACATTTTCCAAATTATTATTGGTATAGATTGGTGTGTTGTGTGTGGTATTAAATTATAGTGCTTCAGAATGAGACCGGACATCGTTTAATATCATATCTATGTTTATTGCTTATAACTACCAGTGTTTCCCCTACAAGACAAGGGGGGTGCCCCACCCCCCACGCTGGCGTGTAATCAGTGTGCGAATACCATGGAACAGGTCTGTAGCTTGTTTTGCAGTGTGAAGGAAAGTGGGAGGGGGTAGTTACACCGCACTCAGGACCTCTGTATGACGTAAAATATGAGCTACAGGTGATCAGCTTTTAAAGGCAATGAAAGGCGGCGATCAAAGATCACATACTTCACGGAAATCTACCGATACTAATCGGTGGCCGATCGATCGGGACACAACTAGATTAAAGTGATCACAGCTCATGTAGGATCAGCAGTAAACGTTTTTACGTGAATATGTTCTTCTTTACGTTCGCTGCAGCTGAAAGCGAAATGATGGTGTTTTATCGCCACTATGACTCTTTTCTGTAAATTTGTCATTTTGTTACAACTTTTTAGACGCATTGTTTTCATAATGGAAGTAACCAGCCATTTTCGAAAATGTGAGGAGTAGAAAGTATAGATATTTCTCTAGAAATGTAGGAAGTAGAAGTAAAAAGCCGGCAGAAAAAAAAACTAAATAATAAAGTACAGATATTTAAAAAATCTACTTAAGTACAGTAACGAAGTAAACGTACTTACGTTGTAAACGTAAACTTACTTCGTTACTTGACACCTCTGGAAATTACTTTACTTTACCAATTACTTTACATTTTTAAAATATTGAATGTATTGAATACTATGTAGGTGCAGCACGTTTGAGCAACTTGAGCCTGGTCACATGATCTCATAGCCTTTTTGTTGGAGCACTGCCAGATATGAAATGTCACTGGGTATTGTGCCCCAAGTCAAATGTTTAATTAGATGCATGCAAATATCCATATTACCTTTACTGACCACCTGGAGATAGGGATGTAAATCACCCTCAGGATTTTGCATTCAGTTGAGTGCCCGACATTTTATTTGTATTCCTTGCAAACTTTCACTGCCATGTTAGCTTAATCATTCTCTAAACTGCAAATCATGTTGCCAGAGGACATTAGTCACACCTAACAAGCAAATAATAAATGAATACTTTATGATGTAAAAGAAAATCAACATAGGCAGCAAGAGAATCTAGTGTATAACAGTAACCATAAGAAATAACTTGCAGTTTTTGCAGACTCAGGCCATGGAGATTTCTGAGGCTCAGTGCTCAGTCCAGCATCAGCTTTTACCTTGAAAAAGTACTGCCTACTAAACCTAATAACTGGTTGTGCCAATCTTAACAGCAACACTTGCAATAAAATAGACCACTAACTCCAAGGTCGAGGATACCTGCAGAAAGATAGTCAGTAGATTGTTTCATAGCTTTTTCAAAAAGGTTGTCTTAAAGGTAAAGAGGGTGTCTGCCCCCTGAATCTGGTTCCACAGGAGAGGAGCTTGATAGCTAAAGGTTCTGCCTCCCATTCTACATTTAGAAACTCTATAAACCATAAGTAAACCAGCACTCTGCTGAGAGGCTTCTGTTGTTTTTTCAGTCTGTGGATTAAATGTGGAATGTGTTCAATCTATGTGATCTTTTAGACAGTTTTGTTTTTTACCTGCTGACATGTTTCGGCTAGCGCTGTGTTCTGCTGGGATAACAAGGTTCTATGAGGTCTTTAAGATATGTTGGGGTCTGATTATTTAGTGCTTTGTATGTGAGGAGCAGGATTTTAAACTGTATTCTAGATTTAACAGGAAGCCAATGGGGAAAAGCTAATGAAGGAGAAATGTGATCTCTCTTGTAAAGTCCAGTCAGAACTCTGGCTGCAGCATTCTGAATGAACTTTAAGTGACTTAGTGGGACAAACTATCTGTAGCAGGTGGTTACTGGGATTTGTGCAGGGGCAGTGCAGACACATTAGCTAATAAGAGCAAGAGACAACTCCTTATTAGGCTGATGGCAGGCAGGTGTGCCAGGCTGCCTGATGGGACTTGACTGGGTATCTTGATAAGCTGTGCAGGTTTGTCACCTGCCTGAGGCAAAGCACTGACTGCCGTTTTATTGTTTTAGGTTAATGTTTTAGTAGTTTTATTGTTTACTTTTATTGATCTTTAATCTATCTCTCCTTCTTCATAGTACTACAGCTGGTGACGGCCTCCCTCACCCGGTGTGGGTGGTGTTTGGGAGTTCACTCACTTTTCTATAGTTCCATGTTTTTTGTTATGTGTTTTTAATATTTGTAGTTGCTTTGGTTTGTGATTTTCACAGGTAGGATAGTCCCAGCTCCCAGTGGGTGGTTAGCCTCCTGGCCGTAGTATGACTGTCTGTCTCCTTTTCTTCTAGCTTAGTTAGGTTTTAATGTTTTAATATACGGTTATGGCAGTAAACCCACGCTGACTGTTGTGGCCTCTTAATTGAAGCCCCTGCGGAAAAGGTTACATATCAGTAACAGGGCTCTCAAGTGTCACGCATTGAGTCACTCTTTTCAGTCTTTTGTCACGCACTCCCGCCACACATTGTATTTCTCACGCGGCCAAATAATTTGTAGGCTAATATGTCGCAGCGCGCAATATTTCTGAGACCGCGGCACAGTAGCGCGTTACTATGAACACGCGCGTCTCCGCGGGGGTCGTAGCCAATCAAAAAGCAGACTCAATAGCCAATCACAATATAGCATTATTGTATCTGGGTGAAATGCAACACAACAACCAATAAAAAGGCATCTTGAAGTTTTTCTCGTTTCTGCTACTGTTCACTGACACCTGTTCAGAACAGGTAGTCTAGGTCAGTGTTTCCCAACATATTTGAGCCACGGCACTTATTTTACATTTCTAATCACATATTAAATGAAACATAATGACAATTTAGTGTCAATCTGGGCCTGTTTAGTTGAACACAAAGCTGATACTATTGATATATGTTTTATTTTCAAATATTTCTACATCGCTATTACCTTCGGCGGGGTGGGGTTTGGGGGGTATAGTGCAATGTCACTCATGCCTGCAGTAAAAATACACTAGTCCAGTCTAGGATAACAATGCATGGACTAGTTTCTCAGCATCACTTTGATAGAGGATGTTTCAGATTTTAAAAATATTATTGAAGTGGAAGAAGTATGTTAAGGAGGTTAAGGAAATATCCAAACTCAAAGATGACTCCAAGATTCCTCACAGTAGTACTTGAGGCCAGAACTATTTAATCTAAAAAAGTAATCTGATTAGATAACATGTCTCTGGACTTTTTAGGCCCAAAAATAATAACTAGTTCTGAATGTACTCTGAGTATAGGTGCGTGTGGAACGGAAAAGATCATGTTCAGTAGCATTAGCTGCAGGTTTGCATCTCCTGATATGATAAATGTCAGTGTTGAAAATACTGCAGCGGCCACAGACCACGTGTGTTTGACCAGGGACGTGGTTGCTTCTGCCCGGAGGGAGGGGCCTATCTGATGTGATTTACGTGATCACAGGTGAGCGGGCCCCATATATGTGAGGAGATGAGAGCTTGAGCCACGTCCGCCAGCACCTGACAGCGTCTGTGATCCGGTGAGTTCCTGTTGCTTCTGTCCGTTTGCAAAATGAATCCTGTTAGTGGAGGAAATGCGCACATATTAACGCTGTGCTTTTAGTTTTTATTCTCTGCCTCAGGTAATTACCAGCATCTCTGCGTTTGACATTGAAATGATTTTAGTTAGCTCCCTGGTCGCAGTGGGAGTGAATGATTAACGGCAATCAAAGAGGCTAATTAACGCAATGTGGTACTGAAGCAGATCCTGCTCTGAAACTCATTTCTGATCTCACGCGCACGCACACACACACACAAGTATGGAGCAGCTCTGGATTATTGATGAGCGAACTCTGTCCTCTTAAAGGCCAGGTGAGAATCAGTCTAAAGTCTTCATTGGGAGCCTGTCATAGGTTTTACTTCAGTAACAACACACCAGGTCTGTTATATGAGGGAATGAAATCTAAATGTGGCTTATGTGCAGCCTGCCCTGCGGGGGGGGGCGGAGTGAAAAGAATGAGTCCCTGTGTAGCAGCATCTCGGGTGTCTCCCAGTGAAGGGAGGGTGTAAGGTTAGCTGTTCAAACAGTTTTCACCTGTAGCTCTTCACCCACCTGAATGTAATTTGTGTTCACTTACATTTGGTCTGAAATGTGGCAGCATGGTCTGTCTGCATTTGTCTTCTGATACATTAGTACTTAAAATGTTTTCTTGCACTAGAATTGATGACTGAAGCTGCAGATCTAAATCACATAGGCTGTTTACACTGACTGGATGGTGGACAGAACTAAAAGGTCTGAACAACCAGCAAGCTGGAACTTGATCAGAGTAAAACACTTGCTAGGGTGTTCTGAATACTTCTGACCCTATCTTCAGAACAGCATCCTACTGCCTCCCACACAATATGTTAAAGGACCACAATGAACTGTTTTAATAGTTCTACTTCTTCAAACTGCAGGTTAAAAGGAAAAATGTGTTCCAATCTGCAAAACGCAATGATGGGTCTCATCGAAGTGTTCCACTCCTATTCTGGAAAAGAAGGTGACAAATATAAACTGAACAAAGGAGAGCTCAAGACCCTGCTGCAGACAGAATTTAGTGACTTGACCAAAGTGAGTATCTGATGATTTCCCAAAGTGTAAAAATGAAAACCAGGATGTAAAAATGTTCCAACTTTATTTGAATATTCATTTTATCAAATGAAAATGCATGTAAAATACTGGGACCTGTTGTGTGTCTTCGTATTTTTTGTTAGTTTGGCCACAATCACTTTGCTACAGAATCTCACTGGCAGCAGTAACATTAGTATTTGACCTTGGTTTCCATTTTCACCATGATGCCTTTTGTTGTAGGACGGTAACGATCCCACTATGGTTGATAAGATCCTGAGCGACTTGGATGAAAACCAGGATGGTGAAGTAGACTTTCAAGAGTTTGTGGTTCTGGTCGCAGCACTGACCGTCGCCTGCAATGAGTTCTTTGAAGACTGTGACAAACAGGAAAACTAAAGAACCCTGTGCTTCACACTGTTAAAATCATGTTGGATATAAAGGTTTGAGTTACTCAGCCCGCGTCACAGCCTTGTAATGTTGGAGATGCACCACGGCTAACTTTCTTTATTGTCCTTCAAATGTCTAAAGCTCAATAAAGATGTTCTATAAGTCTTTTCCTGTGTTGGTGTTCATGTGCAGACATCACCTCTCCTCATTAAAACAATGCAGATGCATGTGAAAGGAATCTCCACCCTCAGGCCAGATTTCAATGTTCCCTTTTTCATTTTTTTTTTTTTTTTTTTTTTAATGGTTCCTCTACATCCATTTGATACCAACAGGTCAAGATTGTGTTTCATCAGTGCGGCATGTAATTATGAGATTGTACAACACGGCGGTGCTGGGTTTCTTCAGACTTCACTGACGTTTGTTTTTCTGCAGGGCAGGTTTATTTCAGTTGATGCCAAACAGAACATTGTCTTTATGCACATCATGCCCGGAGTAGCTGAAGTATTTCTCATTTATTTAGTCAGTGGTTTAGTCCTTTTAAAACATAATATTTAAAAATCCATGTGTAACTTGCAGTTTAGGGTTTGGTGGCCTGGACATAGTTGTATCTTTTTCCTCTAAGCTGTTGTAACAGGTTTAAAATGGCCACTGTTGTGCTTCCACGCCCTTTAAGTCTTATTTTGTCAGACTGTGCCTATTTGCCACAATGCTGCCAGTCAAACCACATGATTCCACACCCACTGTCCTCAAGAGACGGGTCGACTGAACTCATGTAAAGTCTAAGAAATTTGGTATTTAGCCATAGATACTTATTTTGCATTGTTTTTTTCTTTATTCTGATTATACTTTACAGCTTCTGCTTTGAATCCTTGCAAATAGGAAAGAAGTACATGTGGGTGTCACCCTGTTTCATTTCCTGGATCCCTTTATAATATATGGCTCATCAGCACACAGCCTTTATCATTTTGGCTCCTCATGCCATCGTAATGAATTTGACACTAAGTGCAGACTGGCATTTAGACTCTTAAAACACAATTACAAAATAGGCACAAATAAGAAATAGAAAATAAAGAAGCAGAATCTTTGAAGATTTTACAAAAGTGACTTGGAGTTTTATCACTGAGACATTTTACAGGAAAACTGTCCCCTCACTTGGTTTATATTCCTACTCAGTCAGATCAGGTTATTTAAACTATAACACCGTACCTGATATCACCACCGCTGTGCCCTGCTGATCCAACAGCTCCCCTCCTCCTGCTTTGTGTGCAGCGGGACGGGAACATGACATGTTTTCAGTCCTAAAGGGAGGCACTTTCATAACACAGGCACATTATTGCTGTGCATTGTCAAAGAAGAATATGATAATATGAATAGGACATAAAAGACTTTAAAAGTCACAAAAAAAGATGTTGTGCAGGTGGGCGAGGCCTTATTGTCTGTACTGCAAACATCCAAATCCATCTCTAACTGGGACTTTTGTTTACCTGTACAGGTGCTTACTGAGACCTGGGTTGAGCTGTTTGTCCAATGATACATCACTGAAGCTTTACAGATATACATCACTGAAGTTTCCTGTGTATTCTATATAGGCGATACACAACCTAAAGCGATATTTGTTGTTAGAATATATTAGATTACCCAGTCAGAAGTCCCAGTGGGTGTGTTAGAAGCTGCTCGTTTAGTCAAACCAGCAGTTAGACATATTCAAAGCAAAGAGCTCAGCTTTGCATCGACACCGAGCGCAGACACTGGATGTAGATGTAAAACAGTGACATGTAGAATCATGCAGAATGAAAGTTGTTCGAACTGAGCAGACGTTACAGGCCTGGTGTCCTTTTACAGAATTGTTTCTGATATTTCCAGCAGAAGAGGTTCATCTGGCTTTATGCAGCAAAGACATAAAGATGAACAATAAATAGAGCTCAACAAGCTGGAGCAGAAACTAAGGTGTTTCTACTTTTACATACGGCCCAGGTTAGACTGCACGTGTTTGTGACATACGGCAGCACAAAGAAACAACACTTTGGACCAACAGATTCACGTTCATCCTGAAGTCTAGACTGTTACATATGTCTTTAAGTCTTTAGAAACAGTTTTCATCCACAGCTTTGAGTTGGGTGTGGTGCTACAAATGGTAAAGGCTTTCTCTGTCAAACCCAAAAGAAACAACACCCCCATTGTTGTTCCTGTACTATAGGAGCACAGTTTAGAAGCTCCTATACCAGAGTGTTGTCATGGTGACATCACTCCGGCCTTTCTATATGAGATACATGAGTCATTAGATTCTTTCACCTTGTTAAGCCTCTGAAATCCTAAAGGTTCACATGTAGCACTGACACTGAGCAGTGAAAATAAAAAAATATTGTGTAGAGCTGGGCGTGTGACTGCATGTGTGGATGGTTGTTTGTCTGTATATGTCTGCCCTGAAATGCTTTGGCATCCCAGGTAAACCATACCTGGGATAGGATCCAGCAGCTCCTGAGACCCTTCAAGGACAAGCAGTTAGGAAAGCAGATGTATGGATGGTCAGAGCTGGTTCACTGGTGTCTTTGAAGACGACCCACTCACATAGAATTTAATGCGTGCCATGTTTGGTGGGTGTGAGAACACAGTGTGCCAGTGCATTAAAACCACCAACCCGAGCAAAGGGTTTCAATGTCGCTGTTGATCCACGTGAACCAGACCATACTGAGTTGCAACCTGTGTGCACCTGATAATTTCACCCATCTGGCATCTGTGTCATACTTTGACCCTTGTTAGCATTTTGAGCAGGTAACCAATGCACTGAGAGAAACTGCCAGAAGACACTTAAATTCTTGATCCCGATTAACACTATTGCAACAAAGCTGCAAATAATACATCTGCAGAGCACATGTTTCCAAACTAAATATGTTGATTTCTTGCTCACTGACCGGACTCGGAGACGTGCATTGTTTTGGTGCTTTACCTAAAAAGGCTCAGATGTGCCGTGAAGCTGCCATAAACACATTCTTTAATCTATGGCTGTGTTTTACATGTCAGGTGACTGCCCCGTCAGAAGGCACACGTCTATCTGAGTCTGGCTCATTTCACACAGGAAAGAGGAACTATTCATTTGACGAGATGAGAGTGGAAGCTACTTTGAGCTCGCCTGCATTCTGCACACGTTTCTGCAGTTTTTCTTGTAAATTGTATCGTGTTCAGAACGTCACATCTGCCATTATGTAATCTGTCCAGCAGAGAGCACTAACAATGAGAAATGTTCCTTTTAAATGAACTGTTCCTGCACTTTGTTCGAAACAAATTGTGAGAATTGCTGAGACGATTTAGAATATGTGTTTCTCAAGAAATGTCTTTTAACCAATTTGTCCTTCCAGCTCCACAACTGTAAAGGTGAAAACAATATGTCCAACCTGGAAGAACTCATCACGGCTTTCCACAATTATTCTAAACAAGAAGGTGAGAAGTGCACGCTGACCAAAGCAGAGCTAAAGACAGAAGGAACTCGCTGATTCCCTGGCAGTGAGTATCTGCTCAGTTTGCAGGACTTTGTAGAATCTTTATGCTCCTCATACTCAGCGCTTACATTACAATGCACATGACTGAATTACAGAGATTACGAGTTTTTGACAAGATAAGGTTGTATATCAGCAGAAAGCTGCACACATGGTTATTTTTATCATGGGTATCCGTCTCATATCATTAAGGAATTGCTTCATGCTCCCTCTCAAGCTGGTTTGTTGCATTAGAAGTGGGAGGTGTCACTCTGCAGGCTGTACATGACAATGCATAAAATCTAAAAAATATAAGACACTCAGACTCAGCTGTCACCACTAGGAACCCTGAAATGGTCGACAAGGTTATGAAAGAACTGAATGTCCTCCAGGAGTTCCTTGCTGTTCGGTGTGCTGCAGCTAATAATTAGCTTTTCATCTTTTAGAAAGTGGAATGTAACTCGTGTTTCTTAATCACAGCACTTTGTAAAGTGGAAAACCATCCTTCCAAACACTTAAATAAAGGTGTTATTTCCATGTGTTCATTTAGATTGACTGTGGACGTATTAGACTTGTTTCTATGAACCTGCTGGTGCGCCCTGTTGCACTCTTCTGGGGTAAGTAAATGAGAAAAGTGAAGAAGAAAATGAATAAGTCCTTGAGGCTTGTTTTTTTTTTAATTTAGCAGACACACCCAAACACTACAAAGCTGAATCTGTTTTTTTTAATTGGCTTGCGATGTTAAATGTTCTGTGCTTCGTGTTACACAGACAGAAACTGTGTGCAACATTTAGTCATATTCTAAATCTAAACTTCCCCTATTTTATTCTCCTATTTGCACGTATTCATGCACATGAAGGCACATAAACAGATCTTTTCAAATGTTTATTCGATCGAAGCTGATGTTTTATCTCAACCATTTGCAGAGTGTAATCTTCTAGAAGTAGGTAAATACTACATGGCCCATCCTAAACACGTATTTATACATTCATGACAAAGAAAAAGCTATGTTCCAGTTGTGTTCCCGTGTGTTAACAGGACCGTTGGCAAATCCAGGAAATACCTTTCACACCCACACTACACAGTCTTGCAAGTGCGTGCAAATCTTAGCTTGACGCTACAGTTGGCAGAATCCTAACATTTGATGAGATGCAGGGTCTCTTAGATCAAAATAGCTTCCTACACACCCTAATCATTTTATGTGTATAGTACTATTACTATGTATTATAGTACTACCTATGTAATCGTTTAGAACATTTCACAGTTAACACCATTCAACAGTAAACTGCTCTGTGTAAATACTGAGGTACTAGGTGTGTCTTTGCTTCACTGGCTTCAAATTTGTCATATATCCAGCAGAACAAGTTTTTTTTTAGCTCAACAACAAAAACTTGAGGCAAAGTTTGAATTGTGGTATTTATTTAGGGTGTTGGCCCTCAAAACATTTATAATGTACCATCTAACGTTTTGGCTGTGAAGTATACTGTATGCTTGTTTCACAAAACAATTATTGTAGATTCAAGATTGCAAAAACTTTTAATTAATCCCAGAGGGAAATTGTTTTGCCTTGTTACAGTCACTCTCAGTTAAATAAACGAACATACAAATACACCGATGCACAGAATATACAAAAACATCCAGATAAACTTCCCACGAGGATAGGGCGTGGTCACTCATCTCAACAGCCTTTTGTTTTCATTTCTAAACCACAGTAATCCAACCCAAATGTGAGCTGACAGGTTTTCTCAAATGCTTTGTGGTCTGAAAGTTAGTTTGAAGAACTTAAGAACAAATCACCCATATGATTGGCCAATCAGATCACTGGAAAGGTAGAGCCACCCTTTCTCAAATGCCTTGATGAACAAAAGTACTAAATTCAACATGTGAATCTTTGCACTTTGAATCTGACTCTAAAACAAATACAGCCAGTTTTATGTGTAGTGCACCACTGTGCAAAAGAAGCCATAATATCTCTCAGGAACTTGTTGGTCATATTTTGCATCAGTAATTCAAACCTTTTAATGCATCTGGACTCTGGTCTGCTGTCAGAAACTGAAGGTTTGCTCTCGGAATTTTCTACCAGCCTTTGACTTTGAATTCAGACAAGTCAAAATGTAATTGCGGAATATTTTCTAAATCACACCTATAGATCACATCACATACAATCTGTTAACAGCGTTGATGAAGTGAAGCTGATTCAAGACTCGCCTGCTTGAACGGGACGGCCTGTGGTTGAAGGCGGATCCTGCATTAGCTACAGTACCTTAAAACGTGTAAAATTAAAAGAACGATCAAGAAATTAATGTAAAGTTCTTGTAAAGTTCTTGTGCTTTTGATCACTGATTTTTCTGACACACCTTAATTCCTTGTGTGCTTTGCCCAAACAAGTCTGTTGTGTTTTCAGTTGCCATAATTGGCTCTTGTGTGTTTTCCAGGCCAGGTGACTGACTCATCAGGAAGGCGTCTTCTGTCTGTAGAAGCCTATATAACTTGTGAGAGGAGAGCTGAAGATACCTCCTTATCTTCTCCTCTTCAGCTGGTTGCATCTGTGTTCGGGTGAGTTTCAGTATTTTCATTTACGGTATATTGTAAAGATCAGTCAAGTTTAATATTTAGGTAAATACCCAGGTTCTTATAACGCTCAACATCCACGCCCTGGATGTTCACACCTGCTCACTGAGGTGTTTTCATCACCTTCTGCTTTGTTTTACTGACACTGTTGTGAAAAATTTATATTGTTAATTAAGAGCCCCTAATTAAGCTGAGTGTTTTCACAAAGACAATGTGCAAATTCCAAACTGCATCACACCCACTGCACTTCAGTCTTTTCCTTTGTAAAAGTTAAATAAAACCAGTTCTAAGTTTAAAACATTTTACTGAATATTTAATGCAATGCAGATGATATCACTGAAAATGATTTCTTCAGCATTCATGTGCTTTTACTGTCACCCGTCCACATACAGCACTTACTAATAACCTTCCAGTTTACAATAACCTTTATCTTCCAACCGTCACAGGGTTTAGTTTTGTTCTGCAGCAGCGTCTGAGATTTGATGGTGTGTTTGAATTGACTTGTCCTTCCAGACTTTGATCCCAGGACTAAAAATGAGTTGCAGCGGCAACGGTATTAAATATGTGTTGGGTCTTGTCCAAATTTTCGACAAATTTGCTTCAAAAGATGCGGACAAGACTCACCTAAGCAAAAGTGAACTGAAGGAACTGCTGCAGCAAGAGTTTCCAGGGTTTCTCAGTGTAAGTGATTTTTTTTTTATATGGAATTAAATTTCCATATATATTTTGCAGTGGCAGATAATAACGTCTTAAGGGTAAAACTGGTCATGTTAGAAGCAAATTATTTATGATTAAAATTAAAGCATGTGTAATTTCATCATGATTATCAGCGTATATACATCAGATATTTCTTCATGTCTGTTGTGTTGTAGGGGGACTGCAAACCTGAGGAAGTGAACAAAATTATGGCTGCCCTGGATGCAGACGCGGATGGACAAGTGGACATCACTGAGTATTTCGTCACACTCTGTTCACTGGGGATCATCCTCTATGAGGGCAAGGCATGCAAGAAGTGAAAATCGTTTTTTCATTTTATGAATAGACATGTTTACATGACAGCACCATGGCTTTACTCAAGGCTTTAATCAATAAATGCAGTAAAACATTTATTTTGTTCAATTTATTTTCTCAATAGGGATGCTCTTACTTTCCCACATTTATTGCATTTAGGCAGATAGTGGGCAGAGATTAGTGAGACATTTATTGAAGCAACACACTATGAAATAAACATGTTCATGCAATAACTGTGCCTGCAAATTATTTGCAGGTGTCTGGTCTTACTTTTGCAAAATATGTTGAATAACCAGTGTATAACATGCTAAATGGCTCCATTCACAATGATGTCCAAAAGATAAAAGCACACAAGGAGCTAGCCACCAAACCAGCGCAGCAGCAGCAGGAGATGTACAGAATCTACATCAGAACAGCTGCATCACTGCCCATCAACACTATCTTTATTGTTTTGTATCCAGATGAGTTTTCACACACAGTGCAGCACGCACAGCGCTTTACAATGATGCATCTCATTCACACACTGGCACTGGCTTCACCCAGCAACTTGGGAGATGAGATGCAATATTGATGAGGTCCTAGAAGTGTTTTTCATGAACATACACTGACTGAAAACGACCTGTAATCCAGTAGCTAAGTTTGTCAGTTTGTGTAGATGCAGCACAATGTCACTAAGTCTGGGAGCAACTGCTCTCATAAACACCTGAAGCCCTTCTTAGAATCATGAAGAGAAGTGTCAACATTTCAAATTTCTCCGAGAGGCAGTCTATTCTGAAAATACAGACATGTGGGCTGCTGCACCAGACAGAAGCCCTCAGGGCATTTTGTTTTCATGAGCACAGAGAAACATGTCAGGTAAAAAATAAAACACTGCACAGGATCCAGTCTGAGGAAACTCGACACGGACCTTCACAAAGTCGTCAAGCTTCCTAAATTATGGAACAAAAGCTCGTCTGACAGCAATTTATACAAAAAACATCTCAGAAGCACAATCTCTGCTGTCAGGACACTGCAACTGTGTGCACATACGCCATGTTTCATCTCTCACTATACAACAAGTATGTGAGAGATTATCTGGCTCCGCCTACGCGTCACAACTGCATGTGGCACGAGAGAGTTTTAAAACCGGCAGATCCGGTCGCACCACTCTCTCCAGCAGTGGGCAGGGTCTTACCTGTATGTTCTACAACATGGTCTTAATCCGGTTGACCGTGTTTTCTGTAACAACCTGCTGTAGTCTCTATATCTGAATGCTGTGTGTAAACACATGAACCTCTCTTCTACCTACCTTCATCTTCTGTTACCTTTGTTTGTTGTGAAAACTGTGATCAGGTGCATCCTGTTTACTTTGTCTAGTTCTTCGCAGGCTTCCATAAACGGCTCATTTGCTTTTAACACATTGCTTTTAGCTGAAAGGTGTTTTTTTCTCAGGACCATGTTTGATTCTTTGCAGTAAGGAGGCACACAGACACCGATGCATGTGTTTGTTTGTGCTGTTTTGATTTGTCATTAAAATCAGCACTGAATGTAATGTGAACTCTGAATCTGATATGATTGTGGTGACTGTTTACTAGTGTCTGTTCTCACTGAAGGAGTCAAGTACAGAAATTTCAAAACATATCGTTTAAAACATCTTGAAACACATAGTTTTTATATGAAGTGACGTAAGGTGACATGCAGTACAGGAGCTGACCATCAGATGGAGACACAGACTGCACAGTGGCCCTCTGTCGTCACTGATCTGCTGTCACTCCAGGGAGGTGTGGTTCAGGAAATTCTGTTTCTTTCTTTTGTTTTGATTTATGTGGACAGTTGTGGATGATATTTATTGTTTTACATAATTCCTGTTCCTCAATCCTCAACAAAGACCAAATAAATTACTGACATCTTTAAAAATGTCATGTCACATAATGTCATACAATGTATTGATGGGTTTCACGTAATGTATTTATTGTGTTACACATTTTTGTTTTGAAATCCATCTGTGTTTTTTTGTTTAGGGTTAGTTACTTTGGAAACTCTATAGGTCATAGGTCGAGAACAGAGGAGGCCTGAAACTGTTTATTTTAGGGTGATACATTAATCACTAACCTTTTCACATGCAAAGAGTCATTTAACCAACTTCACTGTTTTCAGTACAAAGAAACATGACTGATATACTGGTTCCCCCTGCTGGACACAGCCGTGTGGTGAAACTGCTAAAGTCTGTACAGCACTAAGCTGAAATCAGCTTATGAGCAAATGTTGGAGCTTTTACCTAAATGTTTACCTGTACGTTCCTTAAATGAAAGCACCACAGGCTTTTTCCTCATTCTGTTTTTTGGATTTGGCGACATGTGGCTTTATGAGCATCAACATACAATGTGAGAATTCAGGTTTGTCTTGCATTTTAATTATCCCTCCCGACTGTTTGACAGGCCGAGGTTCTCTCCTGACACCCGTCCACCACATTTTTAAAACGATCAGATGGATTCACGGTCTCTCTGTTTGTTTCATGTCGTTAAATTAACCATAGCTGACCTACTCAAACATGCAGCAGGATGGCAGTGTGCTTATGACTGGGATGTGCAGGAAAAATGCTCTATGGATCTTAATAACCATAAGCTGCTGTCAGATTTAATATCCTGTCTTCATGTGTGGAGCCACAATTAAAGGAAAGTGTTTACACGCCTGTGCATCAGTGTGTGTTTTGCGACATTGCAGTGTGCTTAAGTCACATATATGACACCAGTCACGTGGCTTATAGAGCTGTAAACATCAGCTAAACTTAGATTTAAACAAGTTCTATGCACTTTGGTCCATGCTGTTCAAATTCAGATTTCATCAGCATCTGAGTTTAAAAAAAACATATTTTTAATATTATTACACAACCGTTACATAGATTAAATAGAATAATTTATAATGGTTTGATTGAAATGGAATGAATTGAATAAGAAGGGTTGTTTATCCGACCTAATTGGAGAACGACAACAAGGAGCGGTCGCTTGATTTGTCCAGCAGTGTATTTGCATACAAGTGCCCTTTTATGTGTCCGTCTATATGTTTGCTTACACATTCATCTGAAGCTCAAATAGGTGGAGCGAATCCATGTGTAAATGTGCAGTTAGCTATTAACAGACAGATTGGGTCATTTTGTTTTACCTTCCTTTCTTATGTTTGAACTGAAATAAAAGTTTCTCCTGAGGTTTTACTGCTTCAACTTTTCTCCTTAGTTTCATTGGCCCCCGCCTCTCTCCTGTCAGCTGCCTGGAACCACATATTGCTTACTGGGAAGAAACCATCAGGACACGGGCCCAACAAAAAGCTGTAACACGTTATTTTATTATACAAAAATTAGCACAGTTGCGTGATTGTGTGGCATTTTTCTATTTTTCATTGCACCCAAGCCCCCAAACATAGCAGCCGTACCAACATTGGCAGCATCATGAATGATAAGAACTAGCTATGATGCAGTCATTGATCTGCAGATGAGTTGTTCGACGCAGACACGTTGCCGTGAGACCTGCAGCAGCACAGCATCATCCAACCAAGTGAAGAATGTTCTGAAGGAAGCATTTTGTACTGGTACATCTCTACACTAGCTAGCACAACTAACAACAGGTTGGTTAAGGTGGCTTCAAATCCTAATTTGTAAACGTAAATGAACTGAAATCAAAATGCTTTGAACCCAAATACGACCAGAACAGAACAGTCAGGACTGGCAGCAACGACGTCCAGCAGCAGAACATGTTTTGGAGGGAGAGACGTTTCTGGCACATTTGACTATGGATTATTATGTCTCTAATTTCAAATGAAGACAGAAACCGTGACGTCTGGAATCGGGTCCTCTTTATCAGACGCTACTTAAAGTTTACTGCTGCGAGTGAAACAGAGTTTAATCAGTGCATCATCGCTGTTTGCATAGTTTCTCCAGTGAGAGATGGACCTGCACAAGCAGCGATAGGACTCAGGTCAATGTTAGCCTTTCTTATCGAGCTGGGAGTTTGCCCTCCGCCCAGGCTGAAAGCCCTCACCTCTCCCCAGTGTTTCCTCTCCTTTCTTCAGCTGTTGAGCAACAGATTGGTAACAGAACCAACAAAGTGAGAACTGTGCGACTGCAAACCACAAAACCACAAGATGCTGGTGACGTTACTAAATGGCAGTACCTCTGGAAGAATGTGCATTATGAGCATTGTGTTGTCTACCATTAACCTTTTTCAGCAAAGTTAACCTAATCCTTAATAGAACCAACAGTGACTAAATGTTCCTTATCTTTCTACTTGGCCTCCGACTTCACGCCCAGTCCTGCACCACCTGTTTCCCTCTTCTTTCCGTTGAAGACAGGTGTAGTTTTTCAAAACGAGAAGTCAGTCTAATGTATGTCATGTCAATCCAAAGCTTTAAACTAGGAGACTTAAATAATTTGGTTATCAGTTAAAAGTTTAGCACAACGTCTCCATGAGCACACAGTCTTTGTTAACAACTGTCGTCACCATGACCCCAGTATGAGCTCCCCATAAAGGTCAGAGGTCACTGGGCACAATCAGACAGCCATGCAATGGTATCTGTCCATCATCATGTCTCTCTTTCTGTATCACGCATGTCGCAGGACAGTTCTGCTCTTCTGGTGTCTGTGGTTTGGGTCACTTTAGAAGAAACAGTGAAAGCAGTGAAATCATCGGACTTTGAGAGAGACGCTGTCCTTCAGCTCTTTGTTTTGGTTTTATATCCTGTCATTGTCAGGTTTTTTTTTCCTCTGCATTCTGTTTTCGGCCGTGACAGACAGAGAAAGTTAATCTGCTAAAGCTAGTGAAGTATTCAACCAGTAACATAACATTAACATGTTATCTTAGGTTCTGGAGATAAAACCAGAATCATAACTCCAGACGCTAATGTCGCTCCATAACTGACAGCTGTGATTATGTTTTTATTTATGCACAGCCCCCACAAAGTGAAATCTGATTCTTTCATTATGTTTTTTTTATGTTGACACATGTATCCAATGAGGTAATTTTGATTTGAGAACCTATCAATGACAAATTTGCATTTAAATATTAATTACATTAAATAATTGATTTACTACTTTAATTTACATTAAATGACAATACATTAAATAAATACATTATTCATTCATTATTTTTAGATTCATGTGATTTAATGTAATTTAACTGGGACGTCAGCAACACTTTATCCAGACCTTAAAAGTGACGTAATGTTTGCAAGTCTGTGTAAAGAAACATGTGAGACACCACTTTAGAGATAAAACATGACTTATTCACCCGATTCCTCATCATGTTTGAAATTTTAGAACTTTGCAACTCAAAGCCATTTGTTCACCGTGCACAGCAACAGTTGTGGGTTTGAGTCATTACTGTACGAGTCTGCATGTATGTGTTTATGTGTGTGTGCGTGACAAACCCCAGCCCTGCTCCTCGCAGCAGCAGCAGCAGCAGCAGCAGCAGCAGCAGCCTCAGCAGCAGTCAGGACAATGGCATGCTGACCTACAGCAGACAGAGAGTCTGCTGAAAGGCAGGACGAACATGCGGATAAATTATGTCTGGCAACGGCTCATCAAGCTGTCACGCTGAGCCCAGACAATGCAACCACAGAAGAAGACACTGAGACCCAGAGAAAGGCTATACTTAAAGTGTCAGATGTGGGACGTCAGTCAGAGTTGCTCAACAAGATGCGCAACCTGTGCAGAACATCTTGCTGCCCTGCCTGCATGATTCATGTGTGTGTGCGTGTGTGTGAACAGTTCACAAACAGCTAGACAATGATGTCCAGTAGCACGAGGACACTGCTGGTCTTCTTTATCTTAATATAGAGTGTCAGTTTGATAATATTTCTCATCTAATGGGAGACTTAGATTTTATAAATTCACTGCAATAACTACTAAGGAAATACATCAGCAATAAATGGAACATTATGAACCTTAAAGATGAAAAAGATCTGAATACCAGCAGACCTTAGGCCGGAGGAATTTTCTGATGATATGTTCTAGAACCCAAGAGTCATTGTTGTCTGGAAGTCCAGAGGCAACCAATATTCCATAGAAAAATATGAAATACTCTCTAGACCTCTCTAGCCCTCTCAACCCCTGGCAGAGTTGTGTGTGGGTTACAGCTCTCACAAACACTCTGAGTGTATTATCAGGAATAGAGGGGGCATCCTAATGAATGACCTTTGAACTCAAGAAAGGGGATCTGGGCAAAGGAAGTTGAGAGGAGAGGTGAAGAGGGGAGATGGAGGGTAAGGGGACGCCTGGCGCCACATTACGCCTCCTGTCACTCAAATACTCGCAGGTGCCCCGCCCAACACTGGACCATCCACAGAAAGTGAGGACCTTCTCGTGTCAGCGCGTCCACCACCATGAGACAAACAGAAAAAACACTACACGCAGTCAGAAGGTCAAAAGGCCAGAGACCAGAGCTGGTTACTATCAGCTCTTCTAAATAGTGTTAGTGACACTTCATCATTTCACAAGTGGGTACGTGTGATTTTGAAATTGGTTAAGACACAAAATTCATATGGAATAGACAGCTAAATAAAGGTTTTATCCTGCTGGTAAAGCCATCTTCTAAATGCTAGGTCATCAGAAATGAGGTGACTTGGTCTAAGAAGCAGTTCGGTTGTTACAGAACCGACAGTGACATGACATAACAGCCAGAAAAAAATAGGATCAGAGTCTAAAGTAAAATCATTTTTTTCCCTTTAAGCTGGCCCCTGTTGTCCCTGCAGTTGTTGCTGTTGTTCGGTCAACCACAGCAGCATGAGAAACACAGGGGAATATTGTGATGGTCAAAGTTTAGGTAAAAGTTCTACTCTAACTCAAGTAACCAAGTACACAGGATCACAGCTTACACTGTGCGTAAAAAAAGCATAACACAGAGCGTTTGCTCAGGACCAGCAGGCCGTCTGACAAAGCTGTAATTGTTACGTTTGTCAGAAGTTTTCTTTGCCAAAGTTGAAAGGAAAATTTGAATCTTCCCTCAGCTTCTCTGCATGCACAGAGCCTTCAAACCCAGATGTTACTGTGTGGTTAAAGCAGAGAAAGTGAAGGAGTAAATGCTGTTTAGGAAAGGTTCCCTGTCAGGGAAAGAGCGTGTTCTGTGTTTTCTGCAGCGTGACAGCGCTGACTGAAAGTTTAGGTGGAAAAAGCAACTAAGTTTATGGCAAAGCATCTGCAAAACTGAAGTGAATACACGCACACACCAATCATTCTAGTAAGGGGTGCCCTGCTGGTGGGGTCCTCGGGTCATCTATGACTGGCTGATGCCTAGCTTCATCCCCACCCCCTGCCCTGACCCCTGGGTCTGAGTTTTTATTGCATCTTTGGTGGGGTCAAGGCTGGGTTGCTGCAGAAACCTAATGACTTCCTCCTAATAAAGACATGATGTATGAGTGCTGTGATTGGCCCCTGAGATGACCAGCAGGTAACCCTGACACCAGGAGAGAAAGAGAGACGGAGAGAAGAGACCTTAATATTCTCACAACCCCTGCTCAACCCTCATAGATCAGTGCACGGGACAGTAAATATATATATATATAATAAGGATGAAAAAGAAAAGACTTGTTCTGTCAGACCTGAATAACCTGAACCAACAATACGCCCCAAGTGGATACAAATGACAATTCAATCTGTTTCAATGTGTTTACAGCAACATTCTGCATCAGATGCTGTGAACCCAGGTTCAAATGATGCACGCAGCATTTCTATGGTGTGTCTGATGAGTCAATACAAGTGAAGGAGAATAAAGTGGAGATGATTAATTTAAGGAAGAGGAAGGTTGAGCACAGCATCTCAGCAAAAAGCAGCCACCGCTGGATGATAATTCACTGCAGCCATGAGACTGCTTCCTCTGACTGCTGTGGTGGCTTCAGGGGAGGACATGACTGTGTGTGTGTGTGTGTGTGTGTGTGTGTGTGCGTGGAGCAGAGGAGGGGGTCATTTCAGCAGGATGCTTGGAAACTCTGATTCATTCAGATTGAGTTGGGATGTAGTTAGAGTGGACTGGTTTTACTGGAAGGATTACATGGCATCATAAAAGCCGAAAAAACACCCCCTACATCTCACAGCACTGAACTCTGCGCTCCGCGTTCACTTCAGGCAAAGTACGGCTGTAAACAAACAGAGGTTATCTGACCTCAGTTTACCTTGTCAGGCCGTGTTCACACAGACATTTGTCTTACATTAAAACAATGCGAGGGAGCTGAGTTGGTGGGTCTGATTTCTTTGATGTGTTGGTGGGACAGTGAAATAGGATCCGGAAAGTCCAGCTGCAGCATCGGATCTTTGTGTTTAAAAGGTTTGACACCACAGTGGGTTGTGAAGACAGGATTTTTCCAACGCTTGAAACTTCGGGTGGGAACGATTTCATCTAGCGAAGTGACGATATCCAGATAAATGGGTAAATGAAAAAAAATATGCAGTTCAAGCCACGAAGCAATAATCACAAATGCACTCGTTCATGTCCATGATTGGCAGCACAAGTGATTGCACCCATTTTTCAAACACATTCCTAAAATGTTAAACACTTGTTTCTGCGTGTGGTTAATGTAAAGTGCTCCACCTGGTTGATGACTACTCTGAACGGCTGAATCTCTAACCCTGTCAATGAGGTTGGGAACTGACTGGGTGGGGGCCCACGGCTGCACTGACCTGAACTCCTGCTAGCAGCACTGATGTAGCAATCGTAAAATAGTTTCGGTCTGAAAGCTGGCAGTCCACCTCATTTCATCTCTTCATGGGATTTTCCACATGGACAACAACATCCACTGGTGGCATTTCTTAAATAAAAAAATGGTGTTTCAGGGTTGTGAACATCCACTAAGTTAGTCAAAATCTGGTCCCAGACTTTCAGTTTCCCTCTGAGATTCATAAAGTAAAGTAAAGTAATAAAGTAAAAATACATTTGTAATCTTGCATGTTGGACATCTGCAGACGAACAGATGTGAGGCATCACCTGCTGCAGATGATGTAAAAGACAAACTAGTGAAGCATTGTCTTTTCTCCTCTTTGTTTTCATTATCTCCCTCAGTCACTCACGTTGGTGAGATTTCATTCCTGTTTGGATCCTTTGTGCACGTTGGAAATCCTCAGTCATCTGTCTGCTATTGTTAATCTTACTAATGACACGTTTTTCCTCTTTCAAGATGGAACAGATAGTGGAGCAATCTGGGTATGACCACTAGGTGGAGACACACTGCCAAAAACAGCCTATCTCTCGCTCTCTTACATACACACACACACACACACACACACACACACACACACACACACACACACACACACACACACATGCCCCCAAAATGTTTTCCAGTGGGAACTAGACATTTTCTTCAAAGTTTTCTTTTACCCTCGGTATTAACATCACAGAATTGCCTATTATATATATATATTTGGGCGGAATGATAGCTCAGTGGGTAGAGCAGTTGTCTTCAAACCCAAGGGTGAGCGTGTTTGATTCCCAGTCCCACCAGGTTACATGTAAAATTCAGGTCATTCACTGATTACTTTAAGTCTCTTGATTTATTTTCTTCATCTCTTTATAATGCATTTATATTTTTGTTGTGCATATAATTCTGCAAGATGTAATCACAGAATCACTCTTTCTGCACGAGGCTCGTTTGCAGAGTAAAATAAAGAAAGAAAACACTGATATTGCATTAATACTTTCAGTATTAAATATAATATATATATATTTTTTCACATTACTTGTTGTCTGCCTCTTTATATGTTTTTGAAGAGAGGAACTGCGTGAGGCAAAGAATGAAAGAAAGATGAGGAGTAATAAAAGCCTTTCAAGTATATCACTTAATATCGTACTGTGTATGTGAAAAATAAAATTTGACTTTGAAAAAAAAATAAAATACAACCAAAGCAAACTGGAGAAGACAAAGAGAAAAATGTTGAGAGAATTACAGAAAAAGAGAAGGAAGAGAGTAAGACATAAAATACATATATGATGATGGAGCAGAGAAAGAGAGAAGACAGGAGATGCAGGGAGAGGAAGGGAAAGGAGTAAGATGTGAAAAAAGGAGAGGGGGAAGAGTAAATGGAGAAAGAGGGAAGAGAGGGGGAGAGAGCATCTGTTTCCTGTCTGGAATCCAGCTGGAGGAGGAACAAACGACAAAAGAAGAAGATGAGGAGGAAGTACCAGCAGGCCTGAGAACCTGTCTCACACACACACACACACACACTTCCTCAGGGAAAAAACAAATCCTACTTCCTTCTCTCTGTATATGTGTTAACAGATGTGTGTGCCGTGCTCTCCGTTAGCTTAGCTAAGTTATCATCATGATGTACAACGTTTCACATCTGATTCCACAGCGAGTCTCCGCATGACTGTAGTGTGTGGTTACTGTAGGTATCACACCATGGACACAGTCAAGTATGAGACACATTTCTGTTTTTACATTTGGTGTTGAATCCACTAGACAGACTTCTTGATTTCTTCTTTTTCCTTTCCTTCACTACAATGCGATCAACCATTTATTTACACAGTATGTGTGGAAATAATATTCATAAAAGGAGCAGTGTTTTTTTTCAATATTCCACAGTACGCCCAGTGACATGCGGCTAATTTCTCCTGGAGACTTTTCTCTTCCACATGGAAGAATGTTATCACTTTCTAACCAGCTTCTTTTAAGAGCATCTGTGCTTGAATGAACGGTTTGATCATGCTGCTGTTCTGCCCAAAGATGCACTAAGTGCTCCATGGAAGCCTAAATAAGTCCTCTACGTAGCCACAATCCAGGCATTTAGGAGCTCTGCTGTATCTGTCTGTTTGAATGCTCGACTTTTGGAATCCATGCAACAAAAATACATCCGACGTCCAGTAACTTCATGTGACAACCTGCGTTTCCTGATTTCTAAGTAATCTTAACTTAAAAACACACACAATATGAGCTACAATACCAGTCACAGTTTCTTTTTGTTAATAAAGCAATCTAAAGATCATTCCAATGGTTTTGTAATAGTTTTCTGTTATTCTACAAGCATCTATTAGTTTCCACTAAAATAAGTTGCCTGCATCTTTCTACTTGCTTCATGAATCTTTAGACCCACAAATTAAAAAAGATGAACAAGTAAGCAGAGATGGGTTTACCCTTCAGTGCGACGGCGCGTAAGAGTGCGACGTGAAAGAGGGGCTAGGATTTCCTGATTTGTTTGTTCCTCTCACACACTTTTCTTCCTGCTCCATGCTGGATTTAGATTTCCTGTTCAGAGCTACTCTCACAGCACACACATACATTCAGAATAATATTAAAACATGTTTTACATTCATCACCACATTAATAAGAATAATAAAAGCTACAGGTAAAAGAAAAACAGTCAACAAACGCTCAGCATAGAAACCCAACAACTCTGAAGGGAGGATTTCTGTGGTTCAGGTTAAGGTTACTTCTAGTTACGGCAGCAGATATTTGATTCCCATTTTCATTTAAGCTGTAATGATCCTTTCAGACCAGCTAGTGGAAATGGGAATGTGGACTTGCTTGTTGATGCCAATAGCACCATCACACACATACAAAGCACAAGTTTAAAACTATTTTTGTCTCACAGCCTTGACATTCAATGGATTTAGCCATATCCACTGTGTTTCCTGTTTACCTTTATCAACAAAGAACCCCGTCTCCCTCAGGTCATGATGTCTTACGGTCACTCTCTCCACCAGTAAAGTTACTCGTGCCTTGTTCAGACTGAACTGAATGGGTAAAAACATGTTGGATGACTGTGAACATTTAGTTTGATGGCTGCCGGATTTAACTTTCACCTGCTCGCAAACAGTTTAGCAGGATGGCCTGACGAATATCTACAGCCCCATCCGATGCTTGGCCCACCATTGGCCAAGAGGGGGGCTCATCAGTCGTCAGTGTCCACAGAGATGGTAATTACTGCGAGGGATGTTTGTGTGTCTGCAGGATCCTCCAGCGACAAAACATCAAACCACAACAGAAACGCTGTCTTTTCCTCTCATGTTATTTATAACCCTGTTTATTAGAGACAAACACACACACACAGGTTGTGTTGTGTGCATGTTTTTGGCTCCGGACTATTTTTGTGCATGTGTGGGTGAACATGCATGACTGTGTGTGTGTGTGTGTGTGTGTGTGTACATGTCTTTTGATCAGTGTGATGAATGAGCATGTTCACAACATCTGTGCGTGTGTGTGTTGCTTCAGCAGAGAAGTGGGATGATTTCGCTGAAAACTTTAAAGTAAAAAGTAGAAAGCGGTATTCAGACATCCTACCAAACAGAGGGAAACACATTTGTATTGTATTTGTGGTGATGCTCACTGACAAAACAGCTAAACCTTAACCTTAAACCTAAAGCTGAATCTTAAACGTAGAACCAAGTCAGACAGCTCTTTAGAGAAATGACGAGTGGTCAAAATGTCATCACGTTCTAAAAATGTCGTCACTTTGATCTAAATCTCCAACTGGTGCTTGCGAGGACAGTGCAGGAGTGCACGCACACAGATGCACACACAAGTCAAACTCTGGATGAAGGGGGATGGCTGGACAGAATAGTTCTTGGCAAATGAGAACTCTGTCATTACCACACAGCTGCACACATAGAGTGTGTGTCCGTGTGTCTGTGCGTGTGTGATACCATCCTTCCTGCTTCTGGATAGGTTATTGTTAAAACTTTACTAAACAAGAGAAAACACTCATTCACAGCTTTAACTGTGAACTCCATATATTGAACTTGAGATACAAAATGTTTGGGCCATTTTATAAATTTTCATATTCAGTAGAAAATGAAAAAAACACAGAAGAGGGTGAAAATGGTACAATCTTTATTGTAGCTCTTGGTGGTCCATTGACGATGGTAATGCCTTCTCTGTTGGCCTAAAGATAGTCAGAGACATACTCTTCCCACAAAAGGCTGGGCATTATCATGCACAGTACAAAACCCAGGACACAGTGGACCAGCAGGAGAATTGTTGGGGTCCAACAACATGTCTAGTATTTCAGTACAGGTCTGTGCGTCTCTCCATAAATATGCCCCCACAGAACAACGTTGACCCACCATCGAACTAACCATGCTGAACAATGTAGTAGGCAGCATAACGTTCACTACGTCTTCTCCAGATCCTTTCACATCTGTCACACTAGCTCAGAGTGCACCTGCTCTCTTGTGTTAAACACAGAACTGCCGGACCTGCCAGTTCTTGTGTTCTTTGGCAAATTTCAGTTGAGCTCCACAGTAGCAGGTGGTGAGCACAGGGCCCACAAAAGGACGTCGGTCCCTCAGGCCACCCTCAAGAAGTCTGATTCTAATGGTTTGTTCTGGGGATCACTCAGTAGGGCTGTGGAAGTACTCACACTGTTCCCCCTTGCACAAAGGAGAAGATATTGGTCTTCTGTAGGATCCAGGTATCACCCTGAATCACCTTTAGTGGGATCTTCTCATTGCTGTCCTTTATGTGCACCTGTTGTTAACTCATTAATACCAAAACTGAGTCTTCTCTTTTAAAAAAAAATTCAACTGACTGAATATACTCTGGTTAAAAAGTGTTCCTGTATTTTTTAGCACAATATTGAATTAGAAAACATTTGTGAAAATAGTGTCAGCAAACTTTGAAACCTAAAAACTGATGTGATTCAAAGAACCCCCTGAAATAAACCATGAATAACTTTGGCTCTTGTTGTGTGCATGCGTGTGTTAGTCAGTGAGTGTATTTGTGTCTGAGACGGCTCATCAGTCATTTATAGCAAAATCTCACCACTGCCAACAATCAAGCATCAACAAAAGCCGAGTTAGCTAATTCCTAGTGTTGCTTTCCATGGTGTCTGACTGTACTCCAGTCAGCCAGCACATCAACAAGTTGGAACCATTCAAAATTAATCCTGATGGATCAAAAAGAAAGGGAGGTAAATACCCTAATACCTCTCCAAACCAGAATTTCATCACAGGCTAATCCTCAAGGCGATTCTTAGCTTAGCATAGCTTAAGCGAGCCTTCCTGCGGCTTGGACTGACAGTCCTGCGGACTGAGGCTGCTGAGCTAGTGGTCAGCGCAGGGCGAGGTAACTCAGGCTGGTGTTAAAGGGCGGGCTGTGTGGTCATGAGTGTCCAAGGGTGTGGAGAAAGGGAGACCAGAGGGATTAGTCAAACTCACCTTGGTTTTGATTGGGACATCCATGAGTCACTTGGAAAAATGGAAGAGCAAAATAAACATACTTGTAGGTGATGTTAGGTAACTCTTACACTGTGTGGTTGTCCATGAGTCAGTCATGATGATCGCTGTGTGGCTCAATATGGAGTCATTATAACGTTTAAATCCATCCAACTGTTTACCCATTTGCCTTTCTGATACCTCTTAGTATCATGAAGGTGTCTTTCACAAGCAGGGTGTGGATCAATACCACTCTGGCTGGTGACATTTTCTGTTATGTAACAGTCTCCGATTGGACATCTTTTGTAATTGTTATGTGTGTTTGTCCAAGTTTGTAAATTTGTGGAGCACTTTTTAAAATGAGGAGGTAAACTTCAGTGGGAGGTTAAATGAAATGGATTCGCCCTAAAAATAAACTGGCAGTGAATAACAATGATAATATTTTCAACAACATACGAATATAAAATCTATTATAGTAAAAGTTTGATTCCAATGTAATTATAGTCTGATGCCAGTCATTTAAAACCTTTTTTTAAAAAGAACTTAAAAACAGAAAGTGGGAGCCGGAGTTCACATGACAACTAGAGGATGCCAGTCGGCCTTCATTATCTAAAACTTAATATAAGGTGGACTGTTGTCATTCATTGGCTTCATCCATTAGCTGTCTCATAATAATTAAGTGATAGAAAAAAATACTTGTCTTTCACCTAACTTTGCATTACTGCTATATTCTTCTGCTCCACATTTAATCATCCCACGTTAGGGATTTTGAATGGTGATCCAAAATGTAGCTGGGGACTTGTCTTTCCGACACAGTAGCAGTGCCTGATGTGGAAATAAAGCCAGCGATCGTTTCCCAACATTGTGAACTTAAACCTCAAGTCAACTTTAAAATGAAAAGTGTGAGAAATGTGCTGTGGATGTGGCATTGTGACGACACAATGGATCCATTCTTTGTTGCGCTGAAGTGCAACATCCTTCCTTTTGTTTTTCCACCCCCCGCAGCTTGTTTTTTATGAATGGACAACCGAGTCGAATCAGGCACCTGCAGCAGCAGCGACAGCAAAAAACATATATGCACACGCAGGTGTCTGAGAAAACAATCAACCAACTTCGAGTGCTACAAGGTAAAACATTTGTTTGCACATCCTGGGCACAGAAACTGTTTTCAGGTTGTTGAGACCTCAGGAACGAGATGACTCTGCTTGAACCCATTGATGAGCAGATTAGAATAATGATTTTATATAAGTCTGGACGTAGAAGTGCACGTAGCTCTTGCTTGCTGGAGGCAAATAATGGCAACGTGGATATTCTAGTTTTTACATGTTTTTCAGTCTAAAACAACAAACAAATGATCTCACTGTTGTGCACTTTTGCTTTCATGTTCTGTAGAGGACGTGTAGTATGAATAGAACTGCATTTATGTGTAGTGCAAGCAAAAGAAAACTTATTTTATTTTTATTTATCCATCCATTATCTGCTGTCTTCGGGCGAGAGGCGGGGTACACCGGGAATCAAACCCATTATTATTATTATTATTATTTGCAGCCACTTTAAATTAACCATAGATGTGGTTTAGTAGGATCCACTTCCTAGTTTGCTTGTTTGATATCATTTTAATACAGTGCCAACATTGGCTGCTGGAACCAAACTGTCATCTCTGTTTTTAGAGTTGTCCCAAGAGTCAGTAGGTTCATGTGAATGTTCCTAGTTATGCTGTGGTTCTTCAGCAATTAGGAAAACAGAGAACCTTTTTAGTGTCATGATTGTTTGCTTTGCTTGTTCGTCAGCCAGATTTGATTTCCCAACTGCCTCTCTGCAGCCGTCTGATCTCACCCAGAGAAACATGTGCGGCAGGGTGGATGCCTAAAAAGCATCCAGGGGTAAATAAAGCATAAACAGTAAACAGGGCAGCATCTCGTATCGGTCGACGTGCACGCAGGGTGAAAGCCACAGAGCCACACCGTGTTCTCTCTCATTCTGCAGGGATTTGAACCAGCAACCTCTGTTTACATTCCTCAGTCTGTGTCTGTTGCTCGCAGACGCTGAGTCACCCACACATGGGAATGCCCTCGATCTGTGTGTGTGTGTCCTGCAGTATACGGAAATTAGCAAATAATTTCCCTGTGTGTGGGTGCAGTTGTGTGTGTATTGTATATTCCTGTGTGTTTGTGTGAGTCATTGATAGCCAGACATGCATTGGGTGAGTCAGGTAGTCTGACAGCTGATATCTGGAGCCACAGGCTAGTGGCATCAACAGGGCTTTCCCTGATAGCCACACCTGGCAACACGGAATGTCAGGATGTAAACATGCCACCAGAAAATATACTGTACTGCTGATTAGACGAAACAGAAAGTACAGGAAGCTTTAGTATCTTTGGCATCCATGCCAAAAATCTGTCTCGTTAGCTGTTAGACATTCATTAGCTAGTCACAGACTTGTCTGTCTGCACCTCAGTCCTGGGTAAGTACCATGCAGTGGGGTTTTTTTCAGAGCTGAAACAGCTGCCCGCTGTGGCTGCAAACAAGTTTGATGAGGATGATGCGATGAAAAAACACTGTAAATGTGCCATAAAAACCCAAATAATGATCTAAGCAGCATCTAAAAATAATAATTAATGCTCCAGTGGTTTATTGCTGTGAGCAACATTTTCACAGAAGTTGGAGTCACTGAGGATGTTACCCTAACAGAGCTTTGCATGTTCCATAACCAGTCTTCTTCCTTCCTCACGTTATCCTTTGTTTTTTTAGGTTCCTGCTGTACCTTCAGCTCTCTCAGCATATCTCATCGTCCTTCTTTCTTATTTCTTCCGTGCAGCTTCTCTTCGCTTGTTTGTCTCGTTTCACCTGCTGCTCCGTGGTGAAGACAGAGATAGAGGGAGAGAGAGTGAATTCTCCTCTCATCTGGCAGACTTTGCCATGACCCCGAGGCCAATCAGTGATTTACGGGTTGCCAGTCGTGAGTGGGATTGGGCTGAAATCCTCCCTTTTTCACACCACTCATCTCCCCCTCCAAGGACGCATAGACGTGCATAGCTCACTGCTGTCACACACCTCAGAGTCATATATTATCCTCACACTGAGGTGGGCAATACACAATCACAAATGAAGAAAACAAACAGGATTCCCGTAAACCATAGATATAGGGGCGCAACATTCAACCCTGGTCTTGCCAGAAAGTTCAGGTGTGACATTTGATGAGAGTAGTAATTGTAGGATCAGTTTAATCTCCTTCTGTTCACATGTTGACGGCTACAGAAACGGCAGCTGAGCCATCAGCCAGGTTGAATAACAAATCATTTGCATTTGAGATCGACCTCAGCAGTTTTTCTAGCTGCCTGTTGACTCTGGAAAAAAAAAGGAAAAATTACTGAGGCACAAACCTTTTGACCTGACTGACTATAAAAACCATTGAAAGGTGGTACAGGTACACAAAATAATGAGCCAACAAGGTCAAATTCCTTACATACATGATGTGTGTGAGGTGATGTGACACACTGGAGCGCTGTTTGTTTTCACAGTGTAGGGCAGCACCTTCAGGGGAAAACAGAGTGATGGTCTAAATATTAGAATTTCTTTTTAGCCCTCCTTCTTTCTATAAAGTGGGCTGTATATTTAAGATGGTGTAAATGATCGGTCATATGATTATTTAAGCAATGTATAGCAAATATTGTAAAAGTAACATGATGATATGTGATATACAGTAATCAATAAAGACCCCCCCCCCACTCTGCTGCACTCATCGTCTCAGGTGCGTCACTGTTACTAACTTAAGGTTACTAATCCTGGAGATATAACTGGAATTCTCTATTTGATTGGAAGCTGACTTGGTCTCAGGAGGCTCCAACACCCACCGTCCTTCACATCACATGAAACATGTTAACATACTGTACTGGCTCTGATTGTTTAAAGCCGTTTTATGTGAGATTAAAATCAAGCATTGAAGCCGTTAATAAGTAAATAATAATTTTTTCATTGCTGAGAACAGGTTTGGGAGAGTTTAAAACCTGAGACGAGGATGTTTTTGCTTGAAAGTCAAACCTGCTGTGAAACATTTCAACAGGGCGGCTCTCTCCTGGGGCTTGGCGGGTCCACCGGTACAACCATGTGTCACCACCAGCGTGTGGGTATACACAGAAATAAAGGTGCGGCTGTTTTGACATGCAGGCCTGTCTTTTGGTCTTTCACCTTTCTGAAAGTGATGATAAAAAAATCTTTGCTGCTGATGAGATAATAATTTATGTTACTGTTAATTATCAGAGACGCTTCTGCCTCATCACGTCTGAGCTTTGTTGTTTATTCCTTTTCGCTGAAACCCAATGAACATCATCATGCTGGTTAATGGAAAAAAGGGAAAACAGAGTAATTAAATGTGATAATTAGCAGCTTGAGAAAGTCGTGCGAGGGCAAACTTTAATGCAGGTATATTTAAAATGAATAATACTGACTTACGGAAACCAGTAGTTTGCCTGTTGTGTAGGTACAGTTAAGGGGGAGTGTGTTGTGTGTCCCAAGGGCATCTCTTTGTGATTGGATTTGATTTCTGGGAACAACAAGTGGCTAACAGTGTGTATGTGTGTGTTCAATGGCTTGAAGCATTCATGTCTGGGTCAGAAAGGTGTGGATGTACTCTTTTTACGTCTGTACATAATGTGCATCTCCTTATGTGTGTGTGTGTGTGTGTGTGTGTGTGTGATTTCAGCACGCAAAAACTTGCCTGTGCATCTGTATGCCACAAACCTGCACTCTGATTGGCCAGTGGAATGTCAACATGTTTACAAAATAAAAGACAGCCAGCTATTTCCTACAGCGCTGTCTGCTCTCGGTTTGCACATGTGTGTGCGTGTGTGTGCGTGTGTGTGTGTGTCGGTGAGAACACCCGACAGACACAAACATCTCGTGTAAGGCTAGAGCACGTTTGTCTCATGACACCATTGGGAATTCACACATTTGACCCAAAACCTCAAAATGTGACTCAAAAAGCAGACACTCCATTTACATGTGATGTAACATCCCTTCTGGCAGCCGGGCCATTCAGATTTCATCATAATCCTCTATCCATCAATTTGTTTAGTATGGTAACTGCATGTAAGACTGTATGCATGAATGAGTACTGACTGACGGCTCTGGAACCTCCTGATAATGAGTTCATGATATTTAAATTATAAGGCTGGCATTCCTCTCCAGTATTTGCTGAATACTTTTAAATCAATACATTTCTCTTAGTGTCTATGGCACTAACATCCGAGACCACAAAGAACAAAGACAGATGTTTCCAAAACAGCTGTAAATTGTAGTTGTAATATTCCCTAGGACAAACAATTATTGAATTTTAGGTGTGTTGAGACAGCAGCAGCAGCAGCAGCAGCAGGATGAGATGCACGAGCTTCTCCAGCATGATTGTGTTGAGTTTACAGAACTAATGTTCAGCAGTATATGAGAGAAAAGTCATAAACAAATAAAACCTGCCACATTTAACAGACTGCAAGTAACAGCTGGAAACAGATGAGTGAGAATAAGTGGCTGAGATGTGCAGCTCGTACTCACAGAATCATTCTGAAAAAAACGGATTTCATTTGAATTAGTATTTCAATAAACTGTTTTATATTGTGTCCTTGTCTGTACTTTGCTTTTTTGTAATTCGTTTGTTAAGACATTGTGTAACACAGTTAGCTAGAATGTCATGGGTCTGTGGGTCATGGGAGTGTGCAGGCTGGCTGTGGTTTTACTGTACATCTTTTGGCTTCCTCCCACTGATTTATGAATAAATAAACTGAGTAAATGCATCGATGGTCACAGCTTAAGCTAGATACTGTGCAGTTATCTTTCATGTTGTTGCAAAAACTAAACGTCATTACAAAACATTTTAAACTCTACTGACCTTTCTGAACATGTGTATGTTTCTGTCTTGTAGAGGACTGGAGACAGATTTTATGCACCGTTCTGGTTGGATGTTGCAAATCTCAAAAAGGTTTATGCACAGCAACTTGACTTGTTTGGTTTCTTGACGACGTTTCACCCTTCCATTCCAGAGGGCTTTCTCAAGTCTTGAGACTTGCTGTTCCAGCAGATAGTGTGTATAGACATGTAGGCATGTGCAAGGTGTCTGTCTCAGAGAGATAAGGATGATGGGAAACAGACATGTGACAGAGGTCATGAGTTAGAATTGAACTTGTGATGCTGTGGTGAATCCCTGTGAGAAGCAGCATGTCCCAGTTGTTAGTTGAGTAACTGCTTCATTACCTCACCGGGCCCGTTAATGTGGCACAGTTTCACTGTCATCTTCACTTCATCTCCTCACTGCAGCTTCATTTCTGCAGCAGAGTCAATTTCTGCAAGTTCATCAGGTTTGAGTGGCACGGCCTCGTCGCCCGCCTCGCTGACACATTTCAGGACTGTGACACAAAAGAGAATCGACATATTAGATGCACAGTGAAATGTAACAGGATCTCAACTACAAAGTGGAGCAGACAGGACTTTACAGTAAGAAGCAGACATAAACACAAACAGTGAATATTCACAGACCGACCATTGTTCCAGCAGAGCAACAGCAACAATAACCACGGTCATCACATGTGCAACTCTAAACTTTGTTATTGTGTTCAGCTTTGAAGGAACTACATCATATTATCTGTCTCTTTATTATCATAATCACTTTTGTGAGTGGTGCATAATTACATTTTAGGATGGTGAAAGTTTCTGAATTGGTTTATTTGAACATGAGCGTTTGACAGAAAAGCAGAAAAGCTATTGTCGAAGTTTTATGTCATTATTTGTTTTGTTGTTTTACTATTAATAATTTGCCAAGTGTTATATCAATCACATTTATCTGTGCATTCATTATGTGCTCCTTATCCGAAATCCATCGCAGAGCCAACATTGGCATACAAACAAACAACCATACACACTTATATTTACACCTATAGATAATTTAGAGTGACCTATCAACCTAACATACATGTCTTTGAGGGGTTGGAGGAATATATCGATACCATTCTTATTCATATTTTATCATATGTACATTACGTTGTGTGAACATTATTTCTGTAGGACAAATTACATGAGTTTGGTTAAAGTGCTAGATTTGCAATAAATCAATCATGTGTTTCCTAAATACCATAATAACCTGGATAAAAACTCATGTCATGGAAATGCTCCTCTGTCTGAAATATGAACCAGCGTGAACCACAATACCGTTTTTCTGTGTCTCATTATTTCTGTTTGTGACGAGGAGGATCACACACACTTTGATGTAAACACAGGTTACCTGAGCACTGTCAGGGGAGTCATGGTATAGCAGTACACAACACCTACACACCAACCTCTGACTTCTCTTACTCTCAACTCATGGAACTGGACACCTGTCTGTGAAATGTGTGTGAGGTGACACAGAGACAGTGTAAAAACACACACACACACATACAGTTGTTACTCATAGATGTAGGCAGGGCATCCAGTTTATCATTCCATTAGTTTAGGTTTCATTTGTGTGCGTGTGTGTGTTTTCAGTGGTGTGTCAGCACAGAGGAAGCCAATCAGTCAGTAGAGTTGGAGGTAAACGGTATTTAGTCTTTCTGAGCCCTATAGTCACGACGCTTTGATGTGAGGATGGAAATGTGTGCGTCTCAGTGAGAGAGTGTCTAAGAAAATGAGTGGGGGACTTTCTATGTCTGCACGTGTGGGTGTGTGTATTTGTGGCGCCGGGGGGGGCAACACCACCAATTTGGCCTCCAGGTGTGCCTAATGATTTTGGGACGGACGACAACTTCAAACGGTCCTTCGTCCTCTCCGTCCTCTGGCGGATGAAAGGGCGAACGAGGAGGACAGAACACAAATGGAGAGAGGTAGAGGGAAGCGGAACGGGGGCAGGGTCCCAGGACTGAATGGGCAACATAAAGGAAGGAAAGAGAACAGGAAGTCATGCATTAGGAGAGAAAGCAAGTTAAAAAAATATTCGACAGACAGAAGAAAGGATCTGATGATATAAGACAGACCAGACATAAAAAAACACATTAGCACAGATTTAATCCTATGGAAGTTCAACCCAACCTGTGGGTTCCAGCTTAGGGAGATTCCAAATTTTCTATCTAGCCAATGAAATCCCTGCTGTTGTTCTACGATGCTAAACAGCATCCATCCGAGAACAGAAACAACCTTCTGGGGAACTCGCTTCATCTAAAAGTTTTACTCCATTGTCTGTAATCCTTGTAATTCCTCTGAAGGGATCATTACTTAAAATCTCATCCATCATCTCAAGGTAAAGTGGGGAAATCCCAATATTATTCAACCCCCTGAAAAGATGTGGCTTTCATTTACTACTACGGGAAAATGATCATAACAGAGTTTTGTCTGCTGGATGATAAAGGCCAGCTGTAGATACATTTAATTAAATTGCTCTTGATAGGTTTGAGTGTCGTTTGCATATAGGAGTCAACAATCCTATTGGGAAACATTAAGATGCACATCAGGTGAGGTTAGAAATCAGATATTTCTGTGACCTCAGTGCTACAACTGACTGTCTGGCTCGCTGCCTCTCCTTTCCCTATCAAAACCACCGCCTGTTACCCAACCCGAGCAACAATGTGAACTAATCGTAGTTAATTCTGTAGCGATTAGGCAGGTAGAGCGCCACGGGATGAGTCACACTCAGACAAACACAATCGAAAGCAAGAGGGATTTCAGGTAGGTGTGTGTCGATGTTCCAAATAGAAGAAAGAAAACCAGACTGAAAGACAGACAGGCGAAGACAGGTTGGCGCACACTTACACAAACGTGCCACACACGGTGCAGGTAGCCTTTCCAGAAGTCTACAGCAGGGTGTGTTTTTAAAAATTAATTTAACGGCTGTTAAATTCCAAGTTTAAATCAACCAATATGTTAACGCCTAGGAATCTGTCTGAGTCTCAAATTTCTCTGTTTTGGCGTTAGGCTCTGATCTCTTGATAAAAATGTCAAATGCAGTTGACTGAGAGTGGGACACAGACTGGAAGAAAGCCATTGTTGATTTGGTATAAGAACTAGATTTGGCGCCCCACTGACTCCAGTGATGCATCACCAGAAACGTGGCTGATTCCCTGCGCACAGAAATGACATCAAAATAACATACAGCTCTTTAAATGTAATATCTAATAAATATTAAGTAATAGGTAATAGACTACTTTTTAGATTTTTAAGGGAAACTTTTTCACTTTAAGTTTGAGCTGGTAGGTAAAAAGCATGATCCAAATTAGAGACAACTTAAAACAAATGCACCCGTAATAAGAGAGAGAGAGAAAGAGAGCGAGAGGGGCGAGGCCATCATAGATCATGTGCAACAATCACTTACAGCAAAGTGAGGCCCACACAGTCAGAGAAACCACAGACAAACACATGTCTGTACACACACACAGAAACACACCCATAACCTGATCTACACACACACAAACACAAAACAAGTATGCCACGATCCACACATCACATAAAATCATGTGTGGGTGCATCTGACTGGTTTGGAGCTCCATTTAAGAGAATTAAGCTAATTTCCATGAAACGAACCAGAATCACTGCTGATCACTTCGAGCAGATGACTGAGTCACGGAATCATAGGAACCAACTGAGCAGTCGACAGTGACAAAGTCACCTTCCACAGATTTGTACAAGTTTTTGTCCAAGATGTAGTACTTCTTTATTGTTGAAATTTAGGACCCACCTAGAATCATTATTTTATCGTATACATTAATACGGTTGCTACAGTTATCTGTTTGATAAATTAATATAAAAATTCAGCAAAGAGGAACTACAGAACTATTATGTTACACTACAAATCTACCCCTGAAAATAAATAAAAACCACAATTTTTGTCATATTTTCTTATGTGGAAAATCTGCTTATTTAGAATATGTGAGACATTTCTGAGCAACTGAAGGAAAACCTTTTTATAACCCTGTGAAGCAGTTTGAGGAAGAGCACTGAATTTTAAATTTAGTTGCTCTTTTCTATTCTCTTTCAGAGCTGCATTGATGGTCTCTAATCTTATCCACTTTCTAGAGAACTGTAAAATATCTAGCTTTGGTGGAGGAGTAGTTTTTTGTTAGTTAGTAATCCACTAAAGACCCACATCTGCCAAAATAATGTCATGTAATTCACCAAAGCACTGACACCTATTAGTTAAACTCTTCCCAGTTTGTCTTAGTCCAACTACATTCAAGCTTAATTGGAATAAGAACTTGGAAGTAAGTTGCAAGTTCCTGCAAATCAATGCCAACACGGAAAGACACAAGCAACGTTCAGACTAACACAGTTAAGCAAAGCATTCAAGATAGATTCCAATCCTCTCAAGAGTCTCCCATCAAGCACGGTGCTGGAGGCGTGATGATCTACGTTTGGCCACCTTGCTGTTATTGAGTGGACCATGAACTCTTCTCTATTTCAGAGAGTTCTAGAGGAAAATGTAAACGAAAGCTTGGTTGAAAATGGCTCATACAACATAACAGAGATCTGAAGCACAACTGTAAACTACATCAGAATGGCTGAAAAATAAAAGAACTCAGGTTTGGAGACCTCAACCCAATTGAAATTCTGCAGGGGGTTGGCATACAGTGAGTGACCTAAAGCAATGTTGTAAAGAAGATCAGGTTAAAATTCCTCACTCTGGAAACAATTAATTCAAGTTATTGCTGCTAAAGGTTGATCTGCTAGCTACTGAATCCTGGTGGGGTACTGCGTTCTTTTAATTTTTCTAAAATAGATAATTCAATTTAATTCAAACCCAACAGTCCCATTTGAGCAATGGAGAGAACCTAATGTAGGAGAAATATGATCTCTTTTGTTAATTCAAGTCAGAACTCTGGCTGCAGCATTCTGGATTAACTGGAGTTATTGGGACATCCTTATCAGTAATGAGTTACAGTAGTCCAGCCTAGAGGTAACAAATGCATGGACTAGTTTCTCGGCTTCACTTGGAGACAGGATGCTCCTAATTTTAGCAATATTTTTAAGGTGGAAGAAGGAAGTCCTAGATATTTCTTTTATGTAGAAAGTAAATGATAAATCTTGATCAAAGATTACTCCAAGATTCCTCACAGTAGTACTTGAGGCTAGTGTAAAATCATCTAGTGTAGTAATCTGACTAGATACCGTGTCTCTGAGGTTTTTGGGTCCTACAATCATGACATCAGTTTTGTCTGAGTTAAGGAGTAGAAAATTACAAGACATCCAGGCCTTTATGTATTTTAAACAAGCATGACGTTTCCCTAAATGATTGGTTTCATCTGGTCTCATGGATAAATATAATTGTTTATCATCCGCATAACAATGGAAATTAATTGAGTGATTCCTTATAATGTTGTCTAATGGAGTCATGTATAATGAAAATAGAATGGGTCCAAGCACAGAACCCTGTGGAACGCCGTATTTAACCTGCATGTGCTCGGAAAATTTATCATTAACATGAACAAACTACATGGAGCGAGAGGTAGACAGACGGATCGTTGGGGCATCTGCAGTACAGCGGACTCTACACCGGTCCGTTGTGGTGAAAAGAGAGCTGAGTCAAGAGGCGAGGCTCTCGATTTACCAGTCGATCTACGTTCCTACCCTCACCTATGGTCACAAGCTCCAGGTAGTGACCGAAAGAACGAGATTGCGGATACAAGCCGAAATGAGTTTGCTCTGAAGGGTGGCTGGACTCTCCCTTAGAGATAGGGTGAGAAGTTCAGTCATCCGGAAGAGACTCGGAGTAGAGTCGCTGCTCCTGTGTGTGGAGAGGAGTCAGTTGAGTTGGTTCGGGCATCTGGTCAGGATGCCCCATGGACGCGTCCCTCGCCAGGTGTTACAGGCATGCCCTACTGGGAGAAGGCCCCGGGGCAGACCCAGGACACGCTGGAGGGATTACATCTCCCGGCTGGCTTGGGAACGCCTTGGGGTCAGGTGAGCTGAAGGAGGTGGCCGGGGATAGGGAGGTCTGGGTTTCCCTGCTTAGGCTACTGCCCCCGCGACACGACCCCGGACCAAGCGGAAGATAATGAATGGAAGGATGGATGAATAAACTGTATAAATAGGAGTTAAATCAGCTTAGTGCTGTTCCTTTAATCCCAATGACAAGTTCCAGTCTGTGTAATAAAATGTTGTGATCAATAGTGTCGAAAGACGCACTAAAATCTAATAATTCAAGTACAGAGAGACGTCCGCTGTCGGAAGCTAAGAGGAGATCATTGGTCACTTTAACAAGTGCTGTTTCTGTGCTATGGTTTACTCTAAATCCTGAGGAAAATACCTCAAAGAGCTCGTTCATATGCAGATGGTCACAGAGCTGCTTTGAAACCACCTTTTCGAGGATTTTAGAAATAAAGGGTAGATTGGATATTGGTCTA
>JAUMTR010000008.1:1265159-1297527 GCA_032270685.1 Microctenopoma stevenorrisi | reverse complement strand
TAAATCTATAAATAAAGAGACCCGTTTAGCGGTGGATAATAGTAGGTGCCTCCATTAAAATGAATGGGAGGCAGTGCCTCCCATTCTTTTTATATGGCAGGCACCTAATAAATACTTTATTGATCCCTTGGGGATATTTTTGTTTGGACAGCTGCGAGACCTGTGTCTGTACTACTGCAGGGTATTGGTGTCTTGTCCAAGGACACAACGACATGTAACCTGGTGGGACCCGGAAACCAATTCGCTCACCCTTCGGTTTGAAGACGACTGCTCTAGCCACTGAGATATAATCCCGCCCCACCACATACATTTTGCATTTCTATCATTACTTATGTGTATGTAATATGTTGTTAGCTTCTTTGGAATTGAAAGAAGTTCTTCATCACTCTCATCTCAAATTGAATTGAATCTCTTTTTATCTTGCTGGCTGTGTGATCATAGTCCCAGTCACACTACATACAGGTCAACTTTACAGCATCTAAGCAGTTGCTTTTCCTTTTCTGTTTAATTTTAGTGCTATTGGTTAACATATGAAGAAAACACAACGTTTATTTTTCTTGCTTGCTCTAATCTTTTCTGTCTTCTTTCTTGTTCCCTTTTCTCTTCACTCTTTCTTTTTCATCCTCATAAAATCATTATATTCAGTCTCACCCAGCTTGTGTGTCCGTCTGTCTCCATGTCTGTATGTCTGTATCTCTGTCTCCATCTCTTTGGGTGGTCTGTGGTCCAGCAGCCTACTCTTCTCCCTCCAGTGTTGGTGAGGGGTTGAATTGGGAGGGGGAAGGAAAGTGGGGTACATATATGAAGAGCTTAGGGGGGGGGGGTGTTCAGCTACTTCCTAGCCTGCTCTGCAGCCACCCCCATTCACTTCCTCCCCTCCTGGTTGTTCCTGGCTCATAAAGTACATAACCTGCCCACACACCAGAGCTGATCCAGAAATGCCCCCAACTCCTCCAAAACAATAAAAGTTTGGGGGTTAACCGCTGAAACCTAATGACTGCTAACACCCCTGCCTCCACACAGTCACACACACATGCACACACACTGTGCCACCCCTGCTCAGCTTTGTGTATGTTGCTCACAGGCAGAATGACAACCGGGCATGCAAACACACATATGTATGCTGTAGTAATGTTCACTTACATCGATGAACAAACACACAGGAGACGCACAGACAGGAACGTATATATCCCACACACAGAGCCTGTCCTTGACATTGCCATTAAAGAGCTGCATGTTGCCTCCTCTCCTCCATATCTTCCTCTTCTCCTGTCTGGTAGCATTTTATCATCAATGGCCTGGTTGAGGGGGATTTCCCCCCTCAAATCTGGCAACCACAACAGCCGAGGAGGCCGGCAGAGGCCGAAAAAGGAGAAAGCAGTGAGTGATTGGCATGTGGTGTGCGCAGTACCCCTTTTTGTGTCTCTTCTGAAATGCAGATTACAAAACAGACACAAACATGTGCGAGGTGGTGTGGAGTTAAATCACTTTCACATGGCTCATTAGGGTACCAGTTAGCCCAAGCTTTGTCTTATAGGCTGCACTTCACTTAAGACTCCTTATGCACTATTTTGTGACATGTAAACTGAGCACTGCAAAACTAAATTGTTCTAACCTTGTGATTTACAATAATATTGTGTTGAATTAGTGTGGTGCAGTTGTGATTCATAAAAGCACAGTCGAATTAGAATTAGGATATTTACCGCAGCCCTTACTCACATGAAGTTGAAGATGCTTGGTAATCTTCTCTCCTGCTGTTAAACATGTTTGTGCTAATATGTGAACAGTTATGGCACTAGCGTAATGTGCTGGTACTGTTTTCAGTAAACTGGTCTTCAGAATCTACCTTGAACTGATGATGATGACAATTCAAATTTAATATTGAGTCAGTTCAATGGCCTAACTGTAGTGCAGGTAATATTCAGTGAGACCTTTCCATTCAATAATGCTCTCCATTATAACACAAGCCTGTGGTAAAGGTCATGACAAAGGTCAAAATACTACCGTTTCTGTACGTCAACATTAAGAACTGTGTGCTTGTAACCGGGTTGAGTTGGCTTAATGTTTATAATTACAATGTTAATAATTACATTAGGAGGGTTTTCTTTTTTTATTTATATCATCAGAATAAACGGAGAGAATCTCCAAAGAGATCCGACTGTTTCCGTCAATCCAGCAAAAAAAGGACAAGCACAACGCAGAAACCACACTGGTCACACGCTCATCGGCACTGGAATTGATTCGAGATAAAAAAGATTGGTAATCTGCGGTGAAACACATTTCCCATTCCACACACACACACACTCATACATTAGGACTGCCAGAGCAACTGCACACAGATTAACCAATCTGTTTCTGTTAAGTATTTCACAATGACTCATTACACCCCTGTGTGGGGATTAGCATGAATGATTTGTATTGTATTTCGCCCAGTGAGCAAGCCATAAGACACTTGTAATCATTCAACAGCTAAGGATTAGTATTGATTTAGTATTTAGCTTGATTAGCAGAAGGCAGGGCATCAGATGTATTAATGACTCATAAACTAGGGATTAGCATTTAGCCCATTTAGCAAAATTAGCAAAGTATTAGCTGATAAACAGCAGAGATGAGCATGCGCCACCTGGTGCCCAATCAGTAGGCTGTATTATTGGGCATCCACGCGGAGTTAGCTTCTGTTAGTGGTTAAGCAAAAACATCTAGCCTTTGCCCTGTGTGATCGACAGTTTCCTCTAGAGAAAGCAAAAATATGTTGAAACAACAATGCTAACTGGCTAGCTGTAGCAGAGATGCTAGACAGCAGCAATCACACTTACAGTGAGTCACTAACACCTTCTTAAAAACACTTCTGCTTATTCTGCGGTTTGGGGGAGGATGAAGAGTGTGAGAGAAAAAGACAAAAAAAATACAGCTCAGGTTATTTCAGTACGTCTGCGTGAGAATAGCGTCACTGAAAACAGTTCCTTCTTCTTCTCACGCAAAAGCAGACAACTGACCTACTTCCTATGAGTCCTGTGCAGGCTTCATCTTATCGTAAAGACTTTAGAAAACCTTATTATCCCAGCAGAGCTCTTCGCTCTCAGTGTGCTGGTCTACTTGTGGTTCCTAGAGTTTCCAAACTGAGCTCTCTCCACCTCTGCCATTATTGCATGTTATTAACTTTGTTCTTATTTCTCCCCTAGTGGTGCTTCATCCCCTCTCTCTCTCTCTCACACGTGTCTGCTCCACTGTGTCTTCACTGACTTTCAACACACTGTTAGCCAAGCTGCAGCCACACAGAGCTGCAATCCAACACATTTTACATTTGCATAATGTTTGTCAACCACTTCCCTTGTACAGCATAAGCAATTTTATGAACAGCTGTCGGTGAATCCGTTTTATTGAAACGCCTGGGAAGCTGTGCACAGTAATCCATGCTGAGAAAATGTTTGGGCCAGTGTGTGCGTCAAGTGATCAACCGCTGTCGTTTGACCACAGCACTGATCTCCACCAGGGTCATAGTCACAATGACAATCATATTGTTTGAGAAGAAAACACTATAACAAGCACCTGAAAAACACACACTCGCTGTTTAGAGATGACAGTGCCCATATGAAAGTCACTTTCATAATATGACAGTGCAGTGTTTACGGAAATTGTCAGATGTATAACACTTATCTCCAAGACTAAATTACCTTTAGAAGATGATATCCTACTTTCTTTTCTCTCTTTGTGATCATAAGTGACGTTTCCTGACTATTTACCAGCCACATTCAATGCCCTGCTGACTGTAAAGCACAAATTGTTGTTAGGTATAGATATTTTTAAACAGGAAGTTGACTTGTAAATAATCAATATTTCACTTTTTGTTTGTTTTTCCTTCACATCCTTCTTCTCTCTGTTACTTGTTGGCTGCTCAGCACAATAAAGACTGCAGGAAGACGAAGTGAAAGTGTTTTGAAAGTGAATGTTTTTGCTCGTTCTCTTAGACACACAGGAAGCTGTAAGAGACGGTGGCCCAAATAGAGGAAGTCAGATTTGTGTGCGTGTGTGTGTGGTCTATGTGCTGACTGAGCCCTTTCACTGTGAGCGAGCCACTTTACAGGTTGTGGCTGCCAAACCTGATTTAAAACAGCTCAAGTGTGGTGCCTTAACTGTGTAGGCAGAGAAAATCAACAGACATATGCACAGACATAACAATTTTAACACATTATGATGTGTTTGAATGGTTCGAGTTAAACACTGATCAGAGTAAAGTGACATATTTGTTATGCTAAAAAAGCTGACAGGTCAGGGTGGACGGAGGACAGTGGTGTGAGCTCAGTGTATTTTCTGATTTATTTATCTTCTGCACTGCAACGAGACTGTAGGACCATTCTTACAGTTAGTATGGCTTAAAGAGATAAATTTTTCTGCTATATGTTCCATATTAATATGTTTTCTAGTAATACGTCTCTCAGCATTTGAGAGTTTATCAGAGTAAAGAAGCACATGTGTGACTGATATCGTTAAAAATGGCCTCACACAGTGTGAATGAATGCGGTTAAAGACACCTGTGATTGTCAAGTCAGTGTCTGCGGGGAAGCCGTCTTTAGATATACGCTGCACATTAAAATACGCTTCAATGTTTAGCATATACTGCCAACTCTCTAATATAATATTTTATATTTTTATTACGTAACAAATGTTCCTCTCCTTGCCTAGTGCAGCTCAAGTGGGACTGTTGGGTTTTCTGCATTTTTCTGTATATATTTATATAATGTGTAAGGTCTTATACCTTACACTGTAAAGTGCCTTGAGATGACTTGTGTTGTGAACTGGCTCTCTATATATAAAGCTGAATTGAATTGAATTAACAACCTGCATCTACTTATCCACAGGAACAGTTCAACGACAGGCTCACTGTAAAATGTTGTGGATAAATGGATTGTGAATAAGTGAGAAAACCATGATGAACTGGATGACTGAAAACCTTCACAGAGCAAAAGGCTGCATTGTGACTGATTATTTAGTTTAGGTAAATCTAACAGTTACATAATCTTTTTTTTTCCTTAAAATATTTCCGTTCATCAAACTATTAATACATTATATTTGTCCTTTTATGTGTAAAAATCTACCTTTCCATTACATGTGCAACATGTCTTAAACCGACTCCACCTGTGCTGTAATGAGAATCAGATTTTCATATATTTTTGTCTGTTGATAGAAACCATTTGTCGGCTGCTCGCTCAATTTCTATTGCTAAAAATGCATTGCAACCAATTAGGTCAGCTTCAAAGATCTTTTTTTAAACAGAGCAGCTATTTATGTCTGGTTTATTAGCTTGACCGTCGCATGTGTGTTTCAGTTTTCTTGCTCCAGTAATCCCACTTCCTCTTCCTCCTCTGCCTCCATGTGTTTCTGCACCACAAAAGCATTAAGTATGTAGGCGTGAAGTTAGAAATGTATAGGTAGTCAAAAACATCAGTTTGTTTATGCTTCCATTCTACATAGAAAGGCCAAAAAACAAAAACACATATGTTGCAAGGACACAACCTAATATTCGCACCACGTGATCCCTCAGCCTGTACCAACCATAAGCTTCAAACAAGTCTGAAGCCTCCATCAGTCCCACACCTGTCTTCTATATGTCATCTCAATTATAGTACAGAGATATAATTTGGCTGTTCAACACACAGTAGCCAATAAATAGATCATTTCTGCTCATGAGCTGCAAAGACAAGAAGGGACGTGTTTTTCCCTTACAGATAAACCATTGTCATTTCTGTTCAACATACACTTTATCAAACGTTAAGTAAAGGATATTCAAATAACATATTGAACATATTGATTCACCAACAGCTGTTCAACTATTGAAATCCAACATTTAGTTCAGAATTGTGAGTGTCCTTGAGCCGACTGTGATCGTCCTTCATTCGTCACTTTGTCCAACAGCACCTTGAAGTCACCAAGTTCTCACATTGAGAGCTTGGCAAATCTGTGCACGTCAAGGGAAAGGGACCCTAGTTTGATTTACAACCTCTTATCAGTCTACTGCCACCTACTGGTATAGAAATGGATTTTTCTAAAGTCACTGTTTGGCCCAGGCAAAGACGACATCAACAGTCAGTAGAGTAGATCAGCTCTAGTTCTGAAACTATACTAACACATCATTTCATTCAAATATCCAGATAATAAACACATTTCACATATATCTGTTTTCTTTGCTCACAATAAGGTAGAAACCTATCATAAGGAAATTATCTGTTCAATGTTTTAAAAATATTCCAGACTGTAGTATGCATATTTATTTCTTTTTTTATGTGTCTGTCTTCAAACACTTCCTCATGACTGCTGTCAGCCATATATGAGTAAAACCATTCAATCACTACTAAATTAACTGTATTTTCTTTTTTTGCACATATTGATAATAATAAGGAATAGGTCAATGAGGGGGTGAGTTGATTCGATTCTCACTTCAGCTGTGACTCATAAAACATTATTGTATTATCCTCACAGTACCTTTCCCATCATTCACACTGCCTGGTGATGACTCCGTGCTTCTGATCAAATAAACTGCACATGTCGACATTTGGAGTTTTAGAGGCGAGTCTTGACCAACACCAACTGGTAAGTTGGTGACTAATAAATACAAACATAAAAACATAGCCGCACTTCTGCCTTTTTCTTAGGTCACACTGATGAATACATATAGGACTGGAAAGAACCGAATATATTGCTGACATCCACACAGACTTTTAGCTAGACTTCCAGATAGTATCACATACCCACATCAATAAAAATGTGCTCTTCACAATATCACAACGCATCCTGTCAAATATTAGATGATAACAGCAGACAGTGGATGCAAATATAAAACCACACACGAGCAGTGTTTACATGCGTCTGCGCTCTATCATTGAGACAGCTAAAAGCACGTGTGCATGTAATTTTTATCCACAGCAAGGAAGTGAAAGCCAAGTAGACCCTTTAGCCCAAATATAGACATGTAGCGGAGTGAGGATAATTCACCACGTATCCTTTTTTTTCTTTTTTGTGACTTGTGAGCTTGTGCATCACGACCTGGATGATGTAGCATGTTTGCTATTCTCAAGAAAATTATGAAATATTAGGAAACTTTCACAAATGTCTCACATTCCAGTAATATTGAACCAAATAGTGTGATTTCTGGCATGTTTGCCATGTGAAATGTTTGGAGTTGACAGCAAGGGAAGCAATGAGTGTAAACATGCTCACTGCCATGTTTAGACTCAGAGAGAATTTTTAGTCCGTTTCAGTTTCAGTCCTTTATAAACAAGGATGCATCGCTCCGTTACATTTTTCACCAACCATAAAAAGGCTCCATTCACTGTATCTCATGTACAGCAGTTCCGCTGTTATCGGGATCATTTTCCCTTACAGTTGCTTCTCTCCCCTGCCTTTAACATTTTTAACAGTCTACATGTTGGGGTTGTGTTCATTAAAAACTGACACTCAGAGAATAGACATAGAAAAGCAGTCATGGACGCACGCACTAATAACTTTCACCATTTTCAGTACCTGGCCAGTGGGTCCGCTTTGTACAGACTCGTCATAGGAGTGGTCAGTTCTGATGGAAGGACCACGTGGATCACTCACACCCTGTAGTCATCATCTGTTTACTGTGTGCGTTTCTATGGTTTTAAATATTTTATTAATACTGGACTATAGTAACTATAGAATATAGAAACACACCCTAAGTGTGTTTCATTTGGTAATTAACAACTCAGGACCATCTTATATTTAGCCTGTACCATCAGAAATGAATGAAGAAAAAATATTCTGTTACTTTAAATTTGATGTTCTATTGCTAGTTTCAAATTGAGGATCTAACAGCTGAGTCACACATAATGATATAATGACAACACTTACAGTGAACACACATGAGGTGTCGGGCTACTGGATTCTGGCACTGATGTATGTAAGTGTGTGAACTAGATCACAAGTCACACATGCAGTAAGCAATGAGCCATATGAAACTCCTGTGCAGTGTAAATGGAGACAGGCAGAGTGAAATGTGAGCAGATGAGTAAATTAACGTAAGCAGAAACAAGAGATAACTCTGACATTAAATATTCACAGCTGACACCTTGGGCTGTGAAACTAAACGCCTTCGTCCTCCTTCAGTAATCCTTCCTCTGCTGGCCCCTATCTCTATGTCTTTCTCTTTCTCTGAGAGTCTCCCTCACCAGAAAACTGGCTACATCTATTTAGTCCAAATTAGAACATCGCGTCTAAGTAGAACACAACGTCTTTTGTCTCTATGTGAAAAATACCACGCCGTCTACTTGTGTGCATGTACTCACAGGAAGAAAAGAGGAAACATTGTAGAGATTTTATGTAATTTGCAGGAGTTGAGCCGCTCTAACACTGTATCTATGACAGACTGTAGACTTGTCTGCAGATGTTTGTTAATTATCAGTGAAAGCATGTTGGCGGAAAATCAAGGTTTAAGCAATCATCTTCAGATCCAATAGCTCTAATCATTTGCTTGTATTTACTACTCTCCAAGCCTCTGGTAGTCAGGACAACTGCAGATATTTCTTAAGTTATTTTAAGTTGTGTATGCTGTTGTTATTTTAACAATCTCACAATGAACAGGTTTTTTAGAAATGCATCCTGTGTCGTCCCTTTTAGTTCACTTCCTAAAATGGTGTGGAACCGACCAGCGTCTCCTGTTTCATCTTCTCTTTTTTTTGCTGTTTTTTTTCCTCCTTCCCTCTCTCCTCTATTTTCTTTTGTTCTGCTTTTCATGGCAGCTGCCAGTGTCTCATCAGTGTTACAGGACAATGCTGGTTCAAGTTGCTGTATTTGCGTGTTTGTGTTACAGCGTTTGACACGCTGACATTCCTGCAGCCACTGGCCGTATGTTAGGCCCTCCACACTCTGCTTATTCAGGCTGTTGCTCCAGACCGTGCGAGGGATTAGAGGGAGTGTGTGCGTGCGTATGTGTCTGTGTGAACATCTTAGACACACACCTTATCATAACACAGACAGCAATGCCACTAGCTGGACAAGAGTGTGCTTATTTTAAAGTGAGGGTGTGCGTTTCTGCTCCTTAAGCTCTCAAGGCTGCAGAGGATCCCAGGTGGAACAGCAAGATGAGGAGACGGACACGTGTGTGTGTTTAGACAGTGCACTCTATACCTTTTTCCATCTCTACAATGCGAGGAATGTTAGTGCACTCTGAGCTCCGTGTCACATTAGAGCACAGTTGTTGCCTCCAGGAAAAAAAAGAATGATCGACTGAAGATTTACAATCCAGACCTTTTAGGCCGATGACACACCACACAACTTTCATGCCGGATTGTCATAGTGATATTTGGCTCACTCAGACTGTGGTCCAGACTAAATGTTTTCGGTCCTTTTTTTATGATTGAATAATTCTGTTGTGAACATATCAACTTGATACGGGGCTGCACAATTCACATCCCAGAATAAAAGATAAAGCTTTCAAATGTCATCAAACAGAAGGAGGAGATGTTGTGCATTTCTGTGTGTGACAGTACACAGAAACAGAAATACACGTGTGTGAAGCGTCATTGTGGCATGAAGAGTCAAGAAAGGGCTGCAGATTTTCCAGCAACACTATCGTAATAACAGCATTTCAAAATCCGACCATAATGTTTTGTAACACTTTCTTAGTAGCATTAATGGAAGCACACCCACACATACAAATAAACATTGCAGTTGTTTTACCAAGAAAGAAAAGGTCTGAAGAAAATTCCTATTATGTAATTAGTTGAAGTTGTTGTTTTGGTTCATTTTGCATAGTGCTGCCTAGGTCATTAATTCAGGTCACTCTTTAAGAAGATCCATACTGCAGATAATCTCGAGTCACGCCAGTGAGATGAGCGATCTTCCCAGTTAAAAAGAAGGATGGTGTATATATGTTAAGCCTACAGCTGCAACAAAACTTTCAGCATCTATTTGACTGCACAGGTTCATCATTGTTTCAGTGGATTCAATTTGTTGAGATATATAGATGATATCAATAAATAACTAGACATTGTGTCCAGTTTAGTGAAGGGTGTAGTTTGTGCCTGTAGCCAAACATCCTCGCACCACCCCCCAGTTGGTCCAGTTTGACAGCCTGCTGGGATCAGACTGTCTCCTCTCTGTCATGGGATTCTTAGGCCACCCTGCCAGTGACAGCAGGGTCCTTTTGTAGCAGCGTGTCGCTTTGGTGTCATTGTCGCCTAATTAGTGTTTGTGTGTGTGTGTGTGTGTGTGGTGTGGGGTGTGTGAGTAGTTTGGTCTTTGTTGATTAAATAATTAATAAATGTATGCGTTTGAGTACAACTCAGTCAGTTAGTGAACTCAGGTTTTCTTTGCAGTCTAAGTCAGAGACTAACGAACAAAAAAAGTACATTTATCACTTATGCTGCTCTAAACGATTTGGCACATATGTACAGAGTGTTAACTAGTCAAGGGTGATCCCGTAGGTGATGGGGAACAGACTGCTGGAACACAGGGGAGGAGCAAAACACTTGGTCATCAATAACAACACTTTTGGAGAGACTGTAACACTGGCACAGGCCCACCCAACCACTCAACACACACACACCAGCTCGACAAACGTTTGTGTGGTCCATCCATCATTCAGCCATTTAAAAAATAAGCTATTAATGGTGTTTTTCCATATTCTGAAGATTCTTAAAGAAAACGTTTCCTTTTTTAACTTTTTATTTAGTGCGGCTTCAACTAATCATCACTGAAAAAACAGGGTTAGAGGAGTGTAAGGTAACAAAGACCGAAATAAAAACGCTTAACTCCTCTACAGTTTCACCACTGTTCAGACATGCTTCTGCCAGTTTGTGTGTGTGCGTCTGTGTGGCACGCTGTGCTGTGTCCAGGCAGAATTACAGCAGGTTTGGCCTTAGGGATTTTTGTCTGTGTGATGGTTCTGAGCAGGTGTGTGTGTGGCTTCCATCACATCCAGGTGAAGAGTTCATACTTAGTCTCATGTCATAAGGGAAAGTCGGCCAGCGGCTCATCGTTTGTCGGCCTTGGATAAGAATGGAACGAGAAAGTGTCTTGCACTTTGTGTTTGTTTGCACAACATATCTGTCAATGTATGCGGTGACCCCATAACTCCCCAAAGCAAGCAAGGTAATGTTGCACTTACAGAATAACAGCAAAGCTATTTCTGAAATCGTATTTATACACAGTGAAATAAATGTGTTGAAAATTGAGCCAAATAAAATATTAAACTAAATAAAAGAAAATTCCGACAGTATGGTGCAACATGTGACTAAAGGTGCAGAGTGCTGCTTACTGTTTACTGTAAAATGATTAAACTCTACAAACAGGTGGAACAAATATTAAGTATGAAATTGAAACCACACAAATGAAGAACCATAAGGTTCTGAGAAAAGGGGGATGTTGGGTTATGTGACATCAGTGTGGAAGAAGTGGAGCTGAGAAGTCATCTGTTTGAGTGCTGTCGTCATCAAGGGGTCACACTTAACCTCAAAGGCCACCTCGAAGGTCAGTGTTAGCATCTCATTTTCCACAGCATCTTGTGTGTCTCGTCATTTCCTGTAAATGTGCACAGTTCTTAAAGTTTTGAGAAATGGATGTAAGGTTTGTTTGTGAATCCGAAAGTGGGAAGAATGTGCGGCCTGCCTGTGTGTAGCTCTATCAGCTGATTGATCACAGTGGAAATGCCAAATCATGATCAGATCCATTAGAACCTCAGTCACTGTGATTTAGCTGGTTCAATTACTCCTTTAAGCCCCAGTACCCCAACCTGTTGAAATGTAGAATGTACATGTTATGTTAGAGAGTGAGTGTGTGTGTGTCACTGACTGTTCCAAAATGTAAGTTCACACCAGAGGCAAACTCACCTCCAGGGTTTAAAAGCTGAATGCTACAGCTGTCCGATCACCCTGCCTGTTTGCCAGCTGGGTGGAGGTAACGCACTGACAAAACACATGTAATGAGATTAAAGTAATCTGATTACCACAACTGGAGCTTGACATATTACCTGTTAAGACCAAAGGAGCTAAAGATTTTTTCTTTCCCATTGTTTCCTTGTGTTTGTTAATCCAGATATTATGAGTAAATATGCAGTGAAAATCCTTCTTTTCATGTTCTACATGGATGTTAGAATATATATCTCTATCAAAACGATTATTTATTTGCAAATCTGGAGACTTTTTAAATTCTTTATTCACTCTGAATTTAAGCAATATAATAAGTTTACTGGTGCTGTCTACCAGATTTCAGCTTCAGCTTATGACTGCTGTAAAAAAATGAAAATGTGACCCGAGAGGCTGAAAGAGGAAAATAAAGTGGTGAACGGCTGGAAAACTAATTGTTTTAAAAAAATGTAAACATGATAATACTTTGGACTTATGTCCTGAACATTTCTGCAGATTTGGACTACACTTCTCTATACCTCTACTTTACATTTGCTTTTATCCAGAGCGACTCACAAGCAGAAGACACCAGCAATTACCATTCAGGTTCTGTCCATTCTGACTTACTACAAACTAAGTGCCCTGATAAGACCCAACTTGGCAAGATAAAGAACATGCTAGGAATTGTAAAGCGCTAAACAATTTTTTTGTGTATGTGTTATAGACACACTCAAAATACTTTTTTAATGCGTATTAAAGATGCTGATAGTCACAGCTAGTCAAATGGAGCAGGACAAGTCATTCCACCATCCAGGGATAACAAAGGAGAATAGATTGGATAGGGATAAGAGAGCCAGTAAAGAGGGAATATTTAGTCTCCTCTTATTTGCAGATCTGAGAGGGCATGCAGGAGTGTAGCTCACTGATAGCATGTTGATATAAGAGCATGACTTTTCTGCAGGTTTTAAGTTATAGCAAACCATTTGAATTGAAATAGTAGATAGCGCTGAATGTCATCAGCATAAGGGTGGTAAGAAAAGTCATTGGATTGGATGATGTGAGCAAGTGTAGAGTGAGAAACAAGTCATGTGAGGACAGAGCCATGTGGAACCCCTCTAGAGACTGTAGAAAGTGTAGATGTCTTGCCCCCCCATGATACCAGGAAGGACCTGTCTTGAAGATAGAAGGTCAACCCATTTAGTACGGTTTCTGGAATTCCTAAATCTGATAGCGTGGTGAGAAGAATTTGCTGGTTAAACTAAAAACAGTCAGGTTTAATATACTTATACAGACAGGACAGTGGACCAGGGTTCACCACCCCTGTTATAGAGCAAGGAAAAGAAGAAGAAGAATCCACCCTATTGGTCATTGATACATTTTTACAAAAATGCATTTGACCCACCCCCTTTGGGGTTGAGCAGTGAGCAGCCACGGGCGGCGCTCTGGGAGCCTGTGCTGGATGTCTCGCTCAGCGACACACCTGGTATGGGGGGTGGGCTGGGTGCCACAGCTGGGAATCAATCCTGCTATTCCTGCATTCCACTGAGCTACCATGTATTTAAACAAATGTAAAGTGGGGCTTATACTGAAGCTGGATTTGTTTTCTCTCAGTGAATCCATATTTGTACTATGAGCACTGCTAGTTATAGTTCGCAAAACAACAAATATAAATCAGTAAGAACAGTGTCAAGAATGCTAAAGTAAATGTCACTTCAACATATGAAACAAGTCACTACTTTACTTTTCCAGCACATGCACAGTTGGTGCACTGCTATTACAGATGGTCCATGCAAACACAGACTTTTGGCCTCTGCACGCACTTTAAATTGAGTCAAGCTTGTGTATCTCTGTCACCACTGTGTCTGAATGAAGTGACCAGCTGAACGTAAGAAGATAATAAGATAATGAATACTTTAGGAGGAGTGCACATGGAACAAAAACTAATGGAGTCACTGAATCTTAAAGCCCGGTTAGTCTTCAAAAAGTTCATGTAGATGACATTTCACATTACTAGTGCTGTGTTACTCAGAGCAGGTAATCTGTAATGTTTAATAGATTACACTCCAGACTCCACTCCTCCTCCACTGGAGTCACCAGTCTGACTCAGATTGACTGTGTAAGTGCTCCACACAAAGAGCCAACCTGCGCGCAGCCATAAATAAGATCTCCCCCGCCCCCATCTCTGGGTGTGACAGTACAGGTTGAGATGAAAGGTTCCTGTCTGCCCTCTTCCCCCGTAGCTTCTTATTAAAGAGCTTTTAACATATAAACAAGACAGAGACACACACTCATAAAACACTGAGACAAAGAGGGGGAGACACAGAGAGGGAGGTGTGTGTTTTACCTTATCTCTCATCATATTTCTCATTCTGTTACATGCTCTCTTAAACCACACTTACACTAAGCCTGATAAATCTGGCTGCAGTTTTCATGTGAAGCAACATGCGCCTGCAGTGTCTTTCCAGGGTTTCCAGCTTCTAAATACACACTAAAAAAATAAAGTCTTGTGTGTTCTTCCTCTTTTATTTGTCAATTTTCAGATGGCAAATAGGAAAAATGACATAGTGAGAAAAGACATTCAGTCAGAGGTGGGGAACAGTTCTGTCTGTGTTTCAATCGTTCATCACTACATCTGATTTTTTTTTGTCAGGCCATCATAGTAACATAAAACAGACACTTTATGTTTCAGTTTTTATTCTGTAATTATGTGACAGTGCATTGCAGAGAAACTCAGAGGCATCAAAAACTTGCATGCATGCTGTCTGCAGCAAGGCTCGGGTCATACTTGTTCTCGTCAGAACTTTGATTAAAAACACTATCTGTTGTTAAAGCAGAACTACTTTCTTGCCCTGAATATGTGTATTTTCTTTATTTTGTTTAGTTTTTTTACATTTAGATGAGTCTTTTACCAGCTCCGTTACTTTCACTCTCTCTTCTTGGCTCATACTTGAAATTCTTTCGTCATCTTGTCAGCCATAAACTTTGCTCTATCTCTGCTTTAACTGGTTTTCTGTCAGTGTTCTCCTGCTTGTCATGGTAACTAAGTACATTTACTCGAGTAATGTACTTAAGGATAATTGGGGTACTTTGGCTTCACTGGAATATCTCTTGCAGATTGATTAGATTCTTATAAAAATCATCATCATACAACCCTGAACCAAAATTTATGAACCTGTCACTAAATAAAATAAGATTAAAATCAGCTCCACAGTTTACCAGTAAAAACACATTTTAGTTCTAATTTTCATGTTTGATAACTTGTTATAATTTCTACATTTACGTTTTCATCAGCATCAAATTCTACATTGTTTGTGAAGTAGTTTGACTTTGGTACTTTAGGTAAGGTTCAGTGGTTTGAACTTATTCTGACTTTGATTTGATGATTATATATAGACAAACCCACTTTGTCCACCTCTGCATCAGCAGCATCAGTTTCTCATGCAAACATTGTCACACACACAGTGACTCAGTCACTCCTGCTGGGTGGTGTAGACACAACCCCACTGAGCGGGTCAGGCTCTACAATAGACCATCAGCAGGGAGGACACAGCAGTAATCCATGTTAACATAAGAATAGAAGAGCGACACACCTCAGCCCTGAGCACAAACACACACACACACACTGGCAGAATAGTCCGTTCTCATCAGGTGACCGGACAAAGGCGGCAGACGGATCACTCAGATTCTGTCAGAATTGTCCTCACACTAAACTCTTAATTGCTTCTTGCAAAATAAGAGCAGAACAAGAGCACTTACACAAACACACTGAACTTCCACACATTAACCCCTTCCCCTCTTCATTCACTGTCTTGTTTAGACAATCATCCCATCCATCCTTCAACCTGTTCTCCGGAAGCAAGATGCATGTGTGTGTGTGTGTCTGTGTACTTCCGTGGAGGTGATTCATAATCACAGGGGGGAGGGGCAGGATGGATCCATTTAAGATGGACAGGTGTGACCTCATGCGCCCCCATTTTGGCTGTCATGGCATCTTTCCTGGAGGTACGGACTTCATCACACAATGTTTGGGCTTTTAAATGAATTCTTGAAATCTTCACGCTCAAGTTCCCGAGCGACTGAAGGTTCAACCTTAAACCTGCTCTGTTCTTTCTTGTGTGTTTAACTCAGCAGTGTGTTTGCAGCTGCACTGAACCCCGCTCACATTCTGCACAGCGCCTTTTTTTCAGAAATTTGTTTTTTGCAGCGGAGAAAATGTGGAAATATTTAAAAACTCATTTCCTTTTCTTGTTTTGTTCTGTCCACTTGAAAGTCAGAGTTTTCTATGGAATTTATGACATAATTGAGAATACAGCTTCAGGTTACAGTGTTAAAATAAACATGTATATTTTCCATCAGCTTCACATGTTGGTGTCATAATTGGATAGAACCCCGAGTTACTTCCAAATGTTGCTCTGTAGTCTGTATACAGAATGAGGAGAATCATGTTCTTTTCTTAGCTTGCACATTTTCCAGCATAAGCAGAAGTTAGTGAGTAAGCAAAAGCTAAAGCACCCTCAGGGTTTTTGATTTGTGCCCTGTTCACGCATGTAGATTCAAAGTGACAGGTGCTCTCCTGGCTCCACAAACCTTAACCACTTAAACTGCCAAAAAAATGGCTTCTACCTATGAGTGTTCTGGGGTTCGTTTTAAATTTGTGGCATCCTGTCACTTCTCCAGGGTTTGTCTGTGATGGCGATGGTGGTGTTGATGATGATTATAATTACGCCCTCTCAGTGTGGTTGGGAGATCTGACATGTGGTCTATGTGGGCATGATAGCTCAGTGGGTAGAGCAGTCGTCTTCAAACCCAAGGGTGAGCGAGTTCGATTCCCATGTACATGTCGAGGTGTCCTTGGACAAGACACCGATACCCTGTAGCGCTGACACAGGTCTAGCAGCTGTCCAAACAACAATTTCCTCAAGGGTATCAATAAATTATTCATTATTATTATTATTATTAAACACAGCTTTCAAATGTATCTGCATTAGAGTGGACACAGCCTGATGTAAACACACACATACACATTTTAGCTGGCCTGACAAAAACTGAGATAAGATCTTTGTGCCTGCCGGGGATTTTACCACGAGTCAGTCCACACACACACACACACACACACACACACACTAAGCTTACTAAGAGGCCTATGCATCCATATCAAATTCATTCAGCAGGGGACAATGGTTGTAAACACCTTAGGCAACATTGTAGTAGTTTAAAGCTTTAGTGGCTCAAACACCCATGCACACACAACCACACACACACACACACACACACACACACATAATTTGAAGAAGCATTGTTTATTTGTTTGTTAAATTTTCATCTTCATGCACCTCAGCTCATCAGTGACACTCTGTCTCTCTCATCCATACCCGCACACACACACACACAGAGGAGCATTTGTGAGTTCAAAGCGCTGCCCCGGGCCGCTGATGGAAGGAGGAAGGGAGGAGCAAGTGAATGAAAGAAGGAATGAATGAATGAAAGGAAGGTAGCATACCTGCAGGGGTCAGAACAGGTGAGCTTTAATGGAGCCTTTCCCTTTCAGAGCTCTCACACACATACCTGCATACTGTCTCTTTTTCTGTCTGACCTTTGCCACAGCAACATTTGTCTGGTAGCACGAGTGATTCATCACTTTTTTCTACATTGTGCATTTTAATCACGATCACACTGCTTAGAACTGATAATTAATTTAAGTGCTGTGAGAACATATCAGCTTTTAACTTCTTGTGTTTGTGACCTTTCACCTCCTCCCTGTTTGTCTGTAACCATGTTGGTGATGTTTGAAGGTGAAGCTTCCACTCACTGTCGCATTTGAGGTAAATGTGGATTAAATTCCAGCTTCACTGAGTTCAGAGTTTCAGGTCTGCATTTGAGTTTAGTGTGTAGTGTGGGAGAAAAGCAGTCCTCTGTCCTCACCTTCCACTCTCAGCCCTGTGATCTACTCCAGAAGAGAGAAGGGAGGGAGGGAAGGAGAGCAGGTGACTCTCTCCCACAGCAGTCAGAGCTTTACCCTGGGGCGCTGACAGTTCTAGGCCTCCCTGGGTCACCACAAAGCTAACCTCAGGTTGGACTGCAGGACAAGTGTGTGTGTGTGTGTGTGGGGGGGTCTTTTAAAACATGTCTGCTGCAGTGTATATCAGAGACCAGATTTTTACTTACCTAAATCTGAAGCTTTATGTTGATCGAACAGAGTTTTAATTAATATTCAGCCTCAAAGAAGTTAGGCAACAGGAAACTGACGGGACAGAGAGATGAGGTAGTAATGTGACATAATGCTAAACTAAAACCAGCAGGCCACTGAGCCCTACCTGACTGACATTATGCATCATATGTACATCTGCCACCTTGTATATAATGAGCTGTTGCATCAAACCTCTGTGACATAATAGGGCACAATTTAGTTCTATAAGTACTAAGGCGGCTGTGACCAAAAGCTTGTGGAGCACTTTGAGCTTTTGCATCCAAATTTTCTAAAATATCCACTGTTGTTTTCCAAATGTGGGAGATGACCTATAGGTGGGCTGGGGGCTGGGCTCCAGCTCACACACACACATACACAATCCCCTTCATTGTGCTTCCGAAACTGCCACAAAGCAAAAAGGAGAAAAAGGCCCCTATTTACCTGAACCACCTCTCCGTAAAGAATGAGGGATCAACACCACCTTTCTTTTTTTCCATTTTACTGCCCCTTTACCCTTTTATAGTCCCCTCAACTCTGATCGCCCCATTGTTCGAGAGGACAAAAGCCAGGAGAGAGGGAGAGGTGAAGAGGGTGGGGGTGGAGGGAGGGGGCTCACCTGATAAGAGGTTGAATGATTCTGTTCACTCCGGCACGAGGAAAAGAAAAGAAGAGAGATGACGAGCGTCTCCTCCCTCTGAAAAATTCTCCATCTTAACCCACGGTTAAGATGAAACTCACGGAACTCACGGTTAGATTCACCAGGTTCATTTTGAATCAAAAATCTACAACACAAAATATTCATGATCCCTGATCACAGTGACTTCTGACCTCCTTGCCATCAGTTGCTCCTTTCTAATCAGCTTACATTACCTACTTTATTTGTCTTGAGGTTTATTTCAGTACATGGCCCTGGAAAAACACCAAAATGGAAGTGCAAATTGTGTCAGACTCACTAATACATATTTTCTTACCCAAGGACTGGTGAGAAGGAATTTTGCCGTTGAAACATTTTGATGAGCTTCAGCTAATGGCCCAGTTAACACATGCAGGGCTCAAAATGTTGGAAACTGTTAACAGAGGACTAGAAAAGGAGTTTCGGGGAGAAAGGAATAGGGGGGTGCATGAAGAGAAAGAAGACAGGGACAGAGGGGAGGAATTTATATGGCCAGGGCTGTAGGTTATGGTGAATTATCCTGAATTAACAGTTTGTTTACCTTAACTGGGAGGCTGCTGAATGAAACAAGTGAAGATAGGGCGTCAGGTGACCCATGTCTTTGTTATGTAGAGAGGAGGGCTGCCCCAAATGACTGGCAGGAAGGTCACCTGGAACAATGCTGTAATTCTCCACAACAGCAGTGTCCATCATCATTAGAGGTCGCCCGTCATTGTGAAAAGTGCTGTGAATACCTTTGTTAGGTCGTACTGTCAGACTGTTGTGACTTTGACTCTCGACCTCTTCACTGTTCCTGGCTGAGACAGAAGAATTGAAGATAGCTGAAATATTCACATCTGCGTGGAAGAACACTGCAACGACTTTCAACCTGTTTTCAAAAGAACTTTAGTTTTACGTGAAAAAAATGATAATAAAAACAATATCACATGAAAAGAGAAAAACAGAAAAAAAATTAAACATATACATGTAAATCTATGTACAAAACTCCTTCAGCCAGAAGAATCACTAACAAAAACCCACACACTGGCCACTGTATTAGGTACACCTCAACACATTTGCTCTGACATGAATTCCACCACATTTCCATTTTTCACTTTTCAAGTTGAAACTGTGAGAAAGTGGAAGTAACTTAGGATACAAGGAGAAATATCCTCATCAATTGTTTGTTATGTATTATGTTTTAGTAAAAGCCAGATCATATAAATCTATTTCATTAACAGGTATCAAACCTGTTTCAGATAAACCTGTAGTGTGAAGTTACTGTACATGGAGCGTGGTCACTCCAGTGCTGGTAAATGGCACAGGGGTAATTTCCATAGCAGTTCATGAAACCCAATTTATATGAAAATAACATGTTTTGGAAAAACAAAATGTGTTATTTCCCTAGATAATAGATGAATGTAAGTGGGGCTACACATGGTAAATTAATGACTGATTACATTCTTTCCTTTCGGTTGTTTATTCAGTCTGAGATTTTGGAGTGTGGTGGAGTGTTTCACCAAAAACTCATTTGACACACTGTGTGTTTGTGTGTGTTATTCTCACCATTCTCACCTGGCGGCATGATAGCTCAATGGGTAGAGCAGTCGTCTTCAAACCCAAGGGTGCAGAGTTCGATTCCCAGTCCCACCAGGTTACATGCCGAGGTGTCCTTGGACAAGACACCGATACCCTGTAGCGCTGACACAGGTCTAGCAGCTGTCCAAACAACAATTTCCCCAAGGGGATCAATAAAGTATTCATTATTATTATTATTATTCTGACTAAGAGAACACACGCACACACACACACACACACACACACACACACACACAGAGTGGGACACGCAGTAGGCTAATGCAATCCACTCCTCTTCATGGTTTGTTTACATGGCTGCTGTCTACAAACAGCTAGCCATAGCATTAATGAGCTAAAGAACAAAGACAGTGAATGGGGCGGCATTAGCTTTCGCTCAGTTGCCTTTTACTGACACAAGCTCAAAGTCAGCTCAGATGGAGTCATTAGAACATCATTTACAAGTCTTTACCAAGGGACTTCTTGATGTTTGACAGTGGCTTCTTTAAAAACATGACAGCGGTGCATCCTCGGAGCTTTAGTCACTTTGTGCGACAGCAAGAATCCCTAGGGAAAATACGTCTAAACGTTTTCCAAAAAATTCTTCAACATAATTCAGCTTTTTCCAGATAAGGCTAATGCCAGATAATTAACTGAATCAAAGAATGACTTGAATGTAGTGAACTGAGAAAACGGAGAAAATGATGTGTCAGCAGTGAACTATAGCATCAATTAGCACATCCTAATAGAGCTCCTTTCACTGACAGTAGGACTGATTATTGTGAGAATCTGACCATGAACCAGTGTTCCATGCTCTGCTGTCATGCTGTGTTGTTCTAATAGGAGAAGATCAAAATAAAAGACAGTTTTAAAGAATGTTTAAAAAGGCAAAGGACTATGGCTGCTCATGTCTAAGCAACCAGCAAAGGAGCAGCGATAATCTACGCCCTGACGGCAGTAGGTAAATATTTTCTCCTTCTTGTTTCCTGAAAATGAACCACAAGAAAAAAGATGGTGAAGAGGATCAGTCGAGCTGCATGAGGAAAATGATACCTGTATGACACCTGTAGCCAATCGGGCCGATCAGCAACTGAGAAAAGTGATTAAATGCAATAAAGTGGTCACTAAAAATCCAAACTGGCCTCAGAAAAGCTCATGCTTCATAGTCTTTCAGCTTTGACCTAAATCATATTTTCAAGTCTATTCATCTGACTCTCATCTGATACATATAACTATGCCAAAAACACTAGACAAGTGTGGGTCTCAGACAGCGAGAGCCTCAGACCGTGAGCAGCTTATAGGTTGGGGGAACACTGTTTATGCAGCACAGCTTTGAGAAAACTCATCAGGCTTATTTTTTTTCACCAGTTTAATCCACTGATCTGCAGTGTCTTAGGCAGTGAACTGGCCTGAACAGGTTGTCAACAAGGAGGGCAGAACTCGCCAGCTAAAATTGTCATATAGTCATTTCAAGTTGCAGTGATGGTTACAAACTCCCTCTCTAACTGTTCTGCATCTTTGCTGTAAGCTTAGTCAAACGGTTTTTAAAGTTGTGATAGTGAACTTGCAGGAAAATCAGACCGCAGCCCAAAATGCCCTGCCCGTGCTCTGTCAATTCGAAAAAACAGCTTAGCACGCAGAAAAAGCAAACTCCACCCAAAATCCTTTAGCACCGAATCTCTAATACTGAGGAAATGGCTTCTTTAAAACAAGACAATGACAATGTGAACGGGAGTTTCCCTGCTTTATTTAGTTTGGTAAATTCAGTTTATCTGGCTTTAATCCACTAAAGTCTGAGGTGCTTCAGTTTTCATTTCACTTGATCTGTCTTTGTTTACCACTCCACTAATACCTTCCTATGCACAATGCAGGTCTTAGTTCAGCTTTACAGTACATTTGCCTGATTATTTTCTTTTGCTCACAGCACAAAGCATGGTAAATATCTGCCATACTTTCTGCCGTTGCCTTTGGCGAATTGGTAAAAAGACAAGTCCAGTCACTCGCTGCAAGTTAGCTGCTGTATTGTAGGGTTAGGGTAGGGCACGAAAAGTCCTGAGGTTAACTCAAATCTGCAGAAACTGATGGTACCAGCATCCAGCTCTTTATAGTATGTTAATGATTTGTATCACTCAAACTGAAATGAGTGCATTGCATTAATCAACGCAGAGAACTGAGTGAATATTAATTCGAGTTAATCATGGCAGAAGTTTACTTTCAACTACAAGTTCTATCGTAGTTTAGGGAGTTTTCAGAGTGAGACTTTCTAAACAGTAACGGCAGTGTTTGTGTGTATGAATTACACACACAGACCCATGGGGGGGGGGGATTATTGTGTCTGTTCCGGGGGTGGAAGCATGTGGGACACGTCACCAAGCTCTGCAGGACACCCCCCCCCCCCATTCCCTGCTGATGATTAACTTAGTGCTGCTAAATAACACACACAAAGCAGCTAACCCCACCAGTGTTAAGCAGAATGACACACTTCCTACTAAACATCCAGAATTTTCCTCTCAGTTCAGTGAAACTTGCTCCTTAATTGACTTTATATCAGCAAACACACACTGTTCAAGGAATATTTAGGAAACCTGCTATAAGGAATGTTTAATATGAGAATGTAATAAAAGTTCACACTTTTTTCATTACTGTCAGTTATCAGTTGATGGTCCCCATTTTACTGCTGCCAGAACTTTCTCACATCTTAGCAATTAATATAACGAGTAAACTCTTATATTGACTGACAGGAACCGTAGACAGAGCTATGATAACAATGACATGAAGTTTACAGAAGCCTAAAATATTTAGATTTATTTTGTAGAATATGACAGAAAGGCTAACTCGCTCACCCACACAAACACTCTCTGCACCCTGTTCACACACACTCACTCCACCTTACCCCCCGTGTGGCGGCTGCAGGCCCAGATTTAAAATGGATTTGTTTGATCTGAGGCTGTAGGCTGTGAGTGTTTGTGTGTTTGGGGTAAAGACTCAGACAGACAGTAAAACATATGTCACTCCTAAGGAGAGACCATCTTGCTAATTTAGCCGCGGTGACACCGCACTGCGCTGGTCAATAGTTTTGGTTCATCCACACCCCCAGAAAGTCACAAACCTGCTGCTTTTACAGCTCGCCAGAGGCACGGCGGCAATATGGAGGGGAGGAGGACCCCCGAGCGTGAGTAGGAGCGAGTGTGTAAATTCTCCCTCCAAGGCAAGGAGGACTGTAGGAGGTGCCGTCCTTCGTCTCGCATTCCAGCTTCTGTTTTAAGAAGAAAACCATTCTTAAATGTTTTATAAAGGAGAGTGGCAGGAGTGGGTGAGATGTGGGCTGCATTTAAAATCATGATGTCATCATCAGTGGTCGTAGCTTGGTTACAGTCAAAGAAATCCCCCACATTCAGTTTCCCAATGTTCTGCTTTCTGATCAGATTCTTACGCTTTCCTTGTGCCCGCAGTGTGATTTGAACCATAACCCTTTGAAACCTAGATAAATAAACTTCCTTAAATAACTTTGTTGCTTTAGCTGTAAAAGTATCATAAAATCTGCTCAGAGTATGCGCTTGTGTCCCTGTACAGAAGTATTACTTCTTTCATGCGATAGTGCTTTCATGACTGTATGCAAAAAATCTCTACAGTATTACTGCAAAAAGTAGACAAAAAGTACATGTATACAAACCTTTGAAGGTTTAATATGAAGTCTGAACTATCACACATGCAACTGCAATAAGTGTTGGAGAAAATGGAGAAGCAAATGACCTCAGATTTTCTTTCTTCAACCTAAATTTCCACTTCTAAGAAAGGACAAACAAAGGAAAATACCTTTCACGCATAGAATGTGGTTTAATTAAGTATAAATAAACCTTTATTTTCTATAAAAGATTCTATAATAGATATATTTACCGTTTTTCCTGTATTAATAATAGACTTACACCACCTTCTCTTCTGACTCCTCTTACATTTCTCTCTCCACTTTTTCATACATTCTCTTCCAGATCTTACATCCGTGTTGTGCATCCTAAAGCTTTCTGTTGGCTCTTTCTTTTTGTTGTCTGATTGATGTTAGAGGCAACAGCTTGTTCTTTGCCCCTGGAGGTGAAAGGGGGATGCCAGGCTTTCGCTTTAAATACCTAACCTAGATGGTTACTGGGTTACACTAGGCTGAAGGGGAAAATTCTTTTCTTGTCAGGTCAACTTTATTTTACATCAAATTACAGTGACTTTTCTTTTACTCATGTCCCATCTTGATCAGCTTCATCTATTCCTAAATATGTCTCATCAGAAAAGAATCTGCCCAGTGCATCACATTCCCTACTAAAACACCATGTTTGCAGTTTGTTGGTTTTCTGGAAGAAGCCGTTTTGGTGCCACAGGTTTGTTGCTGATGAGTTTTGCCTGAAAGGAAAAGTTTAACACTTAAGAAAACATACCTCAGTGCTCTCATGCAAAGAATTTGCCAACATTTTCCATTAGATCACTGCTCACAGCCACAACTTGTTATTTCCTCATTTTTCTGTACTGATTAAACAAACAAGAGAGGATGTATGATGTATGAGATTTAAATGTGATGGTGGGCAGATTCTGTTATTTTTGTCAAGTCATTGTCATGTTCCCCTCTCAAGTCTTCAGTGTTTAAGCTTAAACGTTTGCCTGCTGCACCCCAAATGTGCAGTTTTTATTTGGATGTGTGTTATTGATTGAAATGCAGACCCCGTTGGTCAGGTGGCCCAGCCAGGGTTGGTAAGTCTACCCCTCTCAAACCGAAACCACCTAGCAGCAGCATCTGTACTAGCCTGTAAAGCTTTCACCTTTCTCTGTTGCAGGAGAGAGCACACTCTGAACTCCCGACACCCAACTTCCTTGGGACCCCAATGAGGTGACCACACCTCATACCCTGCTCTGCCTTCTCCTGATACTTGAGGAGACAATGGGAAACGTAATCACATCCCTCAACTCTTCATTTGCTGTGACATAAGTTCACAATTATTATAAGATTAGCGTTTCATTTCTTTGTAGCTTTTATTTTAAAATGTTTAAAATAGCCTGTAAGTTAGCAGCGAGGATTACGTGTTTACGTGGGAGGGTATTTACATTTTTCATCTAAAAAGGGAATCTAACATTTAGAAACTCAAAAGCTCTTCCTATTTTCTTCTACTTCTAATTTTAGAGTTACGGTATTTTCCCTGTCAACACAATAGTGGTATACTGACTCATCTTCTCGTTAGCCTGAGTCACTGAATGGTCGTCTACCTTCGCAGGTTTTTTTTCTGGGCTGGCAAACACACCACCAATTTAAAATGTCGACGCCATCAGACATCAAAGAGCAGGACGAAGAAGGGCACAGCCCCCCTGGCTCCAGCGGGTTGCCACTGGAGATGGTCCCTGAGGAAATGTCGCTGTTGTTGGGGCATAAATTACAGGCTTGATGGCCAGGTAAGTATCACCTGGACTGGTTTGCTCTGTCTGTCTGTCTGTCTCTGTTTTGTGGTTTTCTGTACTTCGGCCGCCTCCTTCTCCTTCTTCCTCATCATTACTTCCTCTTTCTTACAACATTAGTTTTGTTCTGTCAAATGCGTATTTTGGACTTTAGTAATGTCTTTCTGACTGAAAGTATTAAAGTCCCTGCAGCTAGGTTCCAGGAGGCTGTGAGAATCACATGGGATACAAGTGAGCTTTCATTTTTTTTTTTCATGCCATCCACATCCTCTGTGCCCCATCAACTCCCCCCTTTCTCAGTGGGATGGAACTGTACATGTTCTGGAGACGTGAGTTTAAAATGCCAAAGTCCTGCGAGAAAGTCAGGAACAGCCTCTGTTGCCTTCCCTGTTCTCTCTCTCTCTCTCTCTCTCTCACACACACACGCACACACAGACACACAGCGAGATCTGAAGGTATTTTATTACAGGTGTGGTTCATTTGCTCATCCTCTGGCTCTCTAATCAGAGAGCAGACGGTTACCATGTGACAGCATCTCCAACTTCACAGCACAACCACCAGTGCTTAAGAAAAAGCTGAAATACCTGAGTAAAAACACAAAAACTATTTTTAAGGTTTTCCTCTAAGACAACCTCAAATCTTTGAAAATAATCAATGGAGGCTGTTGTGAACGTTCTAGTTTCTGTGTCTCTCCATCTAGAGGAGAAACACTGCAGGAAGAAGACCAGATCAGATCCAGCTTGTCTCCAGTGGAAAAACTCAACTCAAATATTCCAAACACCAAACAAACCTCAAGTCATATTCTGTAAATGTCACTAATTAGTCCCAGTGGTTTTTACACAGGTTTGATTGATTAAAACACTTTTGCTGTTACACTACAGTTTTCATTACACTCTTTAAGTGTCCTCCTCTGTGTCCTTTTGACTTTTCTTTTTAGAGTCCTGAAAGCATTGATTGATTTTATTACATTTCCACTCAGAAACATTGTGAAAAAAGTGGTGTTTACACAAAACAGGCAGTTTATAAGGAAGTCGGCTGTTTACAGAGGACAAACTCTCCCTCTTTTATCTCTTCATCACACTTTTTTCCTCCCTCTGCCTTTATCAATTCCCCTTGTTTCTTTCTGTTTCGATATTAAACCTGTTTAATCTTTATTGCTATCGCTTTCTTCTACTTCTACTCCTTAATTCATCTCTTGGCTTCAGCACTGCTGGTCACGGACGATGTTCTCTGTTGTATAAACAGACGATATTTGTCTAAGTTTAACTGTGACTGCGGCAGAAAGAAAAGCGTGGAGAGGATCTGTTTACATTCTCTGAAGTCTTAAGAGATCACATCTTACATCAATTTCAGTGTAAGTGATGGAGAAGAAATACACAGTCGTTCTAAGCAAAATACATTCCAAAGTTCAGCCAAAGATAATTTGAGGCTTAAGTGGTCTCAGTGAGAGAAATAAAGTGGTTATCTCCCATCTTTTTGGGATATTATTTTCCCTCTAATAGCAAACAGAGAGTCTGTGGAAGCACAAGAACGACATGAACTGGTGCAAACAGACCAATCATATCTTTATTTAACCCAATAATCATCATGTAAATTCCTATTCATTTCATCTACATACTCACACACTCACACACACAAACACACACACACTTCTTCGTCCCTTCTCTCTCTTCTCACTTTTCTCTCCATCAGTTGGGATAGGAGAGATTGTGTGATGCTAATCGGAGGGATTACAATCACCACACACACACACACACACACACACATCTGTCACAGGGGCATTGATACATCAATATGTTGAGACTGCTCAGGGTCACAAAACAGCTCCTGTGGCTCCTTGTGATTGTGTGTAATCAGTCTTAAAGACACATTTTTTGTATCTGTCTTTAAATCTATATGTTGTAACTGCTCAGTGGAGAGTTCTTCCTGATTAACTTAACAACGAGAAACAAAGACAAACCTGCTGTCATTCATAATCAACACTGGTCCAGAGAACCTTCACAGCTTGATGCTTTACTGTGTCTCATTGTGTAAATGTTTTTTCACACTTCTGGTAAAACCAGTTTAGAGATGAAAATATTCAAATCTTACCCCCAGTCTCTCTCGCTCAGGGCGGTATAACGCAGGGTCAGCGCTGACCACCCACCAACAGTATTATACTCTCTATACTGACAAGGAGACAAACATTTCTGCGTGGTTATTATTTCTTATTTTTGTGACACTTTTGTTTTTCTGCTTGTGACAGTGGGTAAAAAGCCTTAAATCTCATTTGGTTGATTTATTGCAGAAATGATGAATTCAGCAGAGCATCAGCACCTTCAGGTCGTTGTTTGAGAACTGGACTCTCCATATAAAACCAGTCCAGGCCAAACTCAAGGCCAAACTTCAGCCCTGGTTTACTGTTTGACCTTTAACCCCTAAGGCCAGCAAGGAAGTGCTTAGTAAACAGGCGTGGGGGGTGAGGGGTGGGGGAGGACAGTGGATGATATCAGAGGCGGATTCAATCACAGCACCGTGGGAAACGCAGACACACACCCCACACACACACACACACACACGCACACACACACACACACACACACACACACACACACACACACACAGCCACTCTGTCTTCAAGACAACAACACAGGAAGAAACAGCTAAATGGCACTTTCCATGGAAATGACAACCTCCAGCGGTGGGCATGTGAACGCCTGGGCCAGAGGGTTTATGTGCATGTGTGTGTACACACTGTATACTGGTACAGATTTCGTATGAAGTTACCAGAACCCCCCCTCCCCCAACCCCGGCACGGCATGTGGTCCGGGTTGAGAAAGTGGAGGACACAAACACACTTCAAACACAGACACGCTTTCTTTCAACAGCGCTCTTCCAATGACAAAACATTTCCTCGCTGTCTCCACATGAAATTTTCCGATCTCCTCTCTGCGTTGATGGATGTGGCCGTAGAGCTGCTTGGCGCTGTGTGTCAGGAGGCTTTTTTCAGCTTTTTATGCACTCTGTGTTTGGACTGTGGCCTCTTGTTAACGTCCCTCTGGCTACAAATACACTGACATGTGATTTATTGAAATGAGCCATGGAGGAAACGCAGAAGGATAAATCAAATACACCCGACCTGTACAGTGTGCGTTTCACACTGTGTGTGTCTGGAACAGAGGGAGAGACGATAAAAGACAAAAAAAACTAATACAAACAGACACAAAGGGGAAGTGAGGCAGACTTATGGGCTCTTTTACTCATTTCATGTTCTTCAACACAAAGTGCTCAAAAAAATCCAAGAATAAATGGTCACGCAGGTCAAATTAGTGGAAAAGTGGTTCCGATCTCTTTTTAATAACCACTTTCACGAGAAGTTAGCTTTTAGTGGCCACAAAGTAGTAAATGTCGGTAGTTTGTTCCCTCTGAGATCAGACAAACAATTATGGTGCAAAGAAAAGTGAGGAATCTATGAAGTGAGAAGTTTATGTGATCAGAAATGATCGCATGAATTAATAGTTGATCACTGATCAGTCCTGAACACGAGTGACAGATGCATCTTTCGCTGATGAGACTGAATTCACAGAGACAGACGCCCTTTCTATATTCGGGAAGTAAAGTTCATTGCTCTGTGGCAGAGTGAAAAGACTGAATGAACAAGATGCTGCAGCAACCTGGTGCATTTGTACTAACGTCTTTACGCACCATGCAGCTGCTGCTGGGATTTCTGGGTCTCCCTCTCTAACCACACAAACACAAACAGAGGTGCACACACCGTTGGAAGGTTCCATATGTGACAGACTCCCTGTAGATTACACTCTGTGTCGGTGGTCTCAGTGTGTGTGTGTGTGTGTGTGTATGATCTGAATTCTGCACATGTGGTTCTACAGGTAAAAATGCGCTTGTCTTTTACGGTTCTTCTGTAAATGTTTTCATCTGGCACTGTGCATGTGCATGTGCATGTGCATGTGTGTGTGCATGTGCATGTGTGTGTGTGTGTTTATCCAGCAGGTTTAATCAGAGAAGGCCTTGTCCAGGTTAAATTTGTGGCCCCCAGCCTCCTAATTCATCCTCAGCCTGTTGGCCTTGGGCCACTAATGAAACTCACCAAGGTTAACCAGCTACAATCTCTCACACACACATATACACACACACACACACACTTCCTCCTGTACATCTTCATTTTTCCCTCTCTCTTTCATCACAATTTCTGTTCCTATCACAGCCCTGGCTTTGCTGCCAGCTACACCACAGGGGAAAGTCAAGGTATACTTTCCCAAAATATCCTCAAGCACAGTGTGGGTGACAGCCAGGAAAGACCTAATCATTGGGTTAGGTTTAAAAAGAATGGGTCAGAATTTTGTCTCCAAGCTGAAAACCAAAACTGACCAGATATGAACAGGGTTGGTCCAACATGTTCCAGTCATTCCTCCAATTCGCACTGAGCAGCTTAGCAACAATAAGCATATCAACACGCTCAGGAAATTCAATCCCAGTGTGAAAACGGATGGTGTTACTACTGGTTAATGGAGGAAATAATCAAGCTGCATGAGAATCCTTTACCGTTCAGTTTACATTTCCTCATTTTCTTTAAATTAGTCAGGTCAAAATTAACTGAACCAAGCACGACAAAATGTTCCTTCCTGGAAAGAAGGGAAAAAAGAAGAAGATGTAAGTGAATGAAAACATTAAGAGAGAAGGATGAAGAGGAGAGTAAGGGAAAGACACACGAAAGATGGAGAGGTTGAGAGAGAAAGTCCTGGACGGGACAAAAAGAACACAAGGGTGAGAGGAGTGAGTGAAGAATAAAGACAGAGGAAGAGGGGGGATTTCCCAAAGGGGTGATGGATGGAGGGGGGCAGCACACAATGTCCTCATTAATTAGACTTCATTAGCGACTGTCGGATGAGACTAATAAGGGCGTGTTGTTGTCCGACAATGATGGAAGCAGAGAGTGTGATTTACTGTTGGGGCTCAGCTGAATCCAAGAAGTGATCAGAGCCCTAATCTGACCTCATAACACACTCACACACACACACACACACACACACACACTAATTTGGTCAGTCAACATAATTTATCCGTTTACATGCTACAGGTTGTCAGTTCAACTGCGTGTGTATGACCTTGTGTAAGTGACAGCTACAGTACAGGTTACTGATGGCACACACACATTATCCTTGCTGCTAAACACTACCCCGACACCACCATCACCAGGTAATATGTGTGTAGATATCTCTGCTGTTTGTGTTACTGTGTGTACGTGTAACATGAAAACAAAATGAATGAGAGTGACTGGACAGTGGACAACGTTTAGCAAAGGTAGTTTGGAACGTATACACACACGCTTGGTTCTTTGCTGGAGCAGCCTTTTTCTTCTGTTGTCCTCGGATCTTCAGGCTCGTAACGAGAGCAGAATGCCAGAGTGGACAGACACACACACACAGTATTACATACGTCTCTTAAAGTAACACACAAAAGCAGCTCATCCTCACCACGCTCCAGAAGTGACAGATCGATTTCCAGGGCAGCAGCTGCTAAGACAGGTGTGTGTGTGTGTGTCTTCGTCCTTTAAACACTTAAGGAACTCAGAGAATCTTCTCTTCTCTTCTCCTCTGACAGTAAAATGTCACAAACAAGTTTCTTTTATTGTATAAATGAACCTGACTAGGAGATTTCAGCATCTGCAAATCACTTTTGTTCCTGAAAAATATTTTTTTGTTTAATTTTATTATTTTTTGTGTTGCAAATAAACTAATTATGAATTTCAATCTCAGTTTAAGCGTCCGTCAAATCATTGGTTAAGACAACAAACACACAACGTGAACAGTGACTAATGAGTTCCTTTGGTCTTTAAACAGGCATGCTGCCAACACCCCGCTCCCTCACTCCTTCTTTCACCTTGACTTGTGTATTCAGTTGCATTCTTTCACTGCCTGTAAAAGCAGCATGAGGAGCGCTGTCAACTTTGACCCCGGCTACAGGACAGGAATAGAGACGCAGTCAGGGGTCATGCAAACTCTGTGTGCTTGTGAGCGGGCCAGAACATAAATGATTAAATGATTAGATGTTAGAAATGTTTAGACCTTGTTCACTTTGTTTACAGACACAATAAATCACCACAGACATTTGTACCTTAATGAAATTATTATACAACGCAATAACTAACAGCCATACATAACATTTCTCCAGTGAGCTTAACACACCTATGACATACTAATTGTTACTCTCCCTGCTCCCCCGTTTGAAACTGAAGTTGTGATGAAGCTCATCTTTAATTTTACTATTTCTTCCCTCAGAATTACTCCAGAGCTGAATGTATTAATCAGCGTGGAATATTCCTACCACAAACACACACACAAGATTTATGCAGGTGGTCTGTGAGTAAATCAATCTCTAATATCCTGCATACAAGCTGCACTTAACTGCGTGTGTGGTAGATCCAGAGTGTGTGTGTGTGTGTGTGTGTGAAGTGAAGTGAAGGTAAGTGAAGCTGCTTTGGTGCTAAGCGGAGAACACGCGGGTGTGAAAGCTGATCTGCAGTGTGGCTGATCAAGAGAGAGAGAGAGAAAGACAGAGTGACTGAAAATCGACAGCAGCAGCAGAGCTTTTACTGCCCACATAGGTGTGTGTGTGTGTGTGTGTGTGTGTGTGTGTGTGTGTGGTAAAGCAGCAGCTATAAAA
>JAUMTR010000008.1:1247832-1260010 GCA_032270685.1 Microctenopoma stevenorrisi | reverse complement strand
GTAAGAAACTGTAAGAAAACGTGGAAAAAAAATATGGATTCATCAGAACCAATTTAGTTTCTCACACAGACTTTCAGTGAGCTCACGGTTCTCACGGTTACTGACATGTATATTTGATATTTGTCCAGTTTCGTCTACTGGATCTAAGTTAATTGGGTTCTTTGGGGGTTTTTCCTATAGAAGATGACTCAGTTGTATTTATTAGCCATGTGCAGCCCATTCAGTGAGCTGAACACATTCGATTCTTCTTGCTCCTTTAACCTTTGAGAGTGTGTGCTTAAACATTATAGATGAGGCCAGCAGTTGCACTTTTGTGTTTGCACATTGTGACAGATAACCCCAACCCCCCAGTGTTCTCAGTTCTTTTATCCGTTATATCCTCTCTTCCCATCCATTAAAGAGACACATTCAGACATTCACTCTCATTCAACTCTAACCAGCAAACCCCACACTAGAAGTGAAGATTTCTGATTCTATTTTGGTTTCTTTTTAGCTTGAAGCCTTATTTGTGGCCTTTGCTTGCCCGGAGACGTTACTCTGGCATGTATTTTGTAAACAACATGAAAACAGGATAAAACAGTATGTGCAGGCATTTAACGAGAGCGCTGCCAGTGTTAAAATAAAGAGCACATACCTGTGATGCATGAAATGAGGACGCAGATTACCTGTCCAACACGTGCAGAACAGCACTCACAGTACTGTCTGATGATAAAATTGACCTCATGCTGTATTTCATGCTGTCAAACCACCAAACCAGCAACAGCAGGAATGAACCTTACAAACCTGATGATTGTATGCATTACAAATTAAAATGGCTGCTCTCGCTTTGTCGTTGCTTTTTGGAAAATCACAAGGATTTGAGTGACAGGAGCTGGAAAACAACTTTGAGTATAGTTTGCCTCCTTTCTCTCCTCCTCTGTACTTATGATGTTCTGTGAGTCTATAAAACATGTTGCTCTTTGAAGGTATGCACTAATAGGAGCTATTACACTCACTCTTCCCGGGCCTTTTACTCACAAACACTCTGCCCTCCCTCCACCTCCTTTCTTTCTCTCCATCTCCTCTCTGTCCTTTTCTGCGTCTCTAATTAGCAGTATGTTAAACTCAGCGAACAGCGGTCAGGAATGCCCCAACAAGCTCGTAAAAGTGACATCAAAACTTCCCGAGATGGAGACAAACAGGTTTAACCTCCCTGCTCATACAGTGCAGTGGGATGACTGACTGACTGACTGAGTGAGTGAAACGAGAGCAAGTGTCGCCACAGAGGGACGGAAGATGTACAGAATCTATGGAAACCTTTTTCAATTAAAAAGAATTTAACTAAGTGAAAGCTGTGAGTTAAATCACAGTGACTTGATGTGCAGTTTGACATATTAGTGCTAAGATCAGTTAAAAGATCTGGGATCCTTTTGAATTTTAATATTACTAAATTCAAGATATTTTGAAATGTGGATTTGAACATCATATTATTCTGTTTGATGTGAAAGTTATAGTGATTATTTAAGTTAAGGTGCATCTACAGTGTATCTGAGTCATGTTATAGACCCTTTTGTGTTTCTCCTCTTCACTCCTTCAACTTTGTTTTCGAATCTCCCTCCCCACCTCCATCTTTGCTCTGCCTCCCTGTTTCCCTGATTCACTGCATTCTCCCCGTGTGGCCACACAATAGCTCTTTCATACAGAGAAGGAGACAGAAAACGAGCCGCCGGGGGAACAAGTTGGGGGGGCACGGGAAAGAGGGATGAGGAAAGGAAGGAAGGAAGAAGAAATGGGAATGAATGGAGGGGGGGTGTTGAGGAAGGGTAGACTGGGGTCAGAGCTGATGTTGTGGGGTTGATGTGGGGTCACCATGATGAAGCAGTAATACACCAGTGTGTGTGTGCGTGTCTGAAGATGTATGGATGGTTGACAGAAGAGCGAGAGACAACCCAGTGTGTAGAGAGCTAATGGCCTGGACATGGCTGAGTTCCTGTGTGTGTGTGTGTGTTACCTCATTTATATTATCTGTAATTACTTCACTCTGATACAAGTTTCAGTTCCTGAATGACAAAAAATCTGCAAGTTAAAGGCACAGAATCCAAACTGTAATGATGACCTTGCATGATGGAGAGAGTTCTTTCCAGCGCTGCCTTTGATAGGACATACATGAACAGTAAAAATAAATCATTTATTTTTGTGCATGTGCACTGTAAATCTTTCCTACACACACTGATTTTACCTGCAGCTGTGGTAACTGGAAATCACCAAACTGATTTTTTTAATCACCCACTGTTTCCATTCTGTCGGCTACTAGTCTCAAATGCCTGCTGAAAACATCCTTTCGGGGCTGAAACTCGTAACACAAACTCATTCTGCGGTGTCTAAACACACTATGCACAGATCAGCAAGTGAGTGATTGTATTTCAAATAAAGAGACTGGCTCACGTGTGTCTGCACAGGGCCGAGGGAGGGAGGAGGGACCTCTGATTGGCCAGAGTGGCTGAGCGGTGAGGTGAAAGGTCATACAAAGGTTGAAGGAGTGGGGGCGTGAGTGGCGCAGGGCGGGCATATCAACACCTTGTCCAATATCTACAATGCAGTGTGTGTGTCTGTGTGTGTGTGTGTGTTTGTGATTGATCCATTCAACCTGGTGTCCACATTTATAGATCTGAGACACCGGAGATTGTTGTATGTATGTTTGCGTGTGTGTGTGTGTGTGTGTGTGTGTCTGAGAGCATGTGTGTGTTTGCGGAGGGGCTGAGGAATGAGAGGCGATCCGTCTCCCGTGGCGACAGACTGGACAGTGGACCTTTCCGCTTCCTCTAAATATTTACAGAGGACCGGCCAATCATAGTCAAGCACAGTCTGGCCATCAGCCACGACATGAAGGAGTGTGTCTAGTGTGTATCTATGTTGCATGTGTGTGTTTTGAGTGATTACGCATGCCAGCCTGGAGATATACATTTTATACACACTTAACACAATTTTCACATTAATATCAGACCAGCTATTAGCTCACACACACACACACACACACCGTCTTATATACACATAGAGACACACAAAAGCATCATAAAAACGTCTCTCAAACTGCACAGTGCACAGATTAACTCTGTTTCCCCTGAAAACACACTCGTCCAAACATGCATAAACACATCTCTGTTTCTTTTACACTCACTTTCATGTGCGCACGCACACACACACACACACAAACACACACAGCCAGAGTGTGCGCGTGCAGTGAAAGTGCTCTGCCTGCCTGTCTGAGCGAACAGTAAATGAATAAAATGTGTTTGAGCCGCTGAGAGGAAGTGGTTTCCAGCATGTTGGAAACAGCTGTTTGTGTGTCTGTGTGCGTGTGGGAGTGTGTGTGTCTGTGTGTGTGTACGTGTGATTCAGCTTGTTTCTGAGCAGCATGTTTTCATCCTTTGTGTGTTCGCATCAATCTGTGTATCTCTTGATGTGTGTGTGTGTGTTTCTGTGTGTGCATGCTGTGTCTGTTTCTCCCTGCATCCTGTGTGTGTGCGTATTTCTGTGTGTCTATGTGTGTGCGTGCTCTGCTGTGAGGGGGTCTGTTGACCACTTGAGAGGAAACCACAGGCCAGACAGAGCTGTGTGTCATCAGGCCGACCGCCACAGAGTCGAACATCCAGTTTCAGCCCTAAAACACAAGCGACAGATATAAACCAAGCAAAAAACTGTGATGATGACCAGGTTTTTTTTGACATCATAACACAAATGTGTGACTCAGCCCATTAGATTTAACAATAAATTTCAGATTTCTAATGTCCATTCACCCAAATTAAAAACAGTCAGTTGTAGCCTTCTTAAACATCTTAAAATACTACTACTACTACTACTACTCCCACTTTCCTTTGTTTTGTCTTTCATCGTCCCTCGACTGTGGAAGTCACATGTTTCTCAAATGTCTTTAAGGGAGCAAGACAACAAACGCACTCCAGTGAAAATCTGTAGAAGTTCTGACTCTGGGTTTCAAAGCTTTTATTCTGACTCAGACTGCATAAGGTCATGCACGTCTTGAGCTGCTTCACTGATATAAATTTTGCATATGAGGCATTTTGGTCTTTTTATGCCAAGCATGCAGCTTCGGTGCAGAGAGGAAGGAGTTATTCACTGCTTCACTGCAGCTCACGTTTCAATTTTCAATCACATAAAACTGCCGTCAAATGTCTTATAGAGTCAGGACATACCGCGTCAGACTGACTGAGCAGCTGTGCGTGGACTAGACAACAACCACTTTAATAATAAGGAATGATCATTTGGAGTTTGTCCTTTATGTTAGCAGTCCCAAATGTTGTTATGATCTCTGTTGGAGTTTTTCCTCTGGGTTTTCTGCATTATTTTGTTTATATTTTTGCAAGGTCCTAAACCTTGAATGAAAGTTCCCTGTATATGACTTTTGTTATGATTTGGCGCTATATAAATAAAGATAAATTGAATTGAATCTACCATCGATATCTTGGGGATCATGACGGCCCTGCTGTGCACGAGCAGCTCAGAAAGATAGAATCAGGGCACTAAAAGAACCAGCTCGAGGAACAGAGTGAGAGAAGGTGGCGTCATATAGGAAAGTGGAAGTTAAAGATGGGATTAGTACAGAAAAGAAACACAAAATTCCCTTCCATAGAAACAGAGACAGAATGTGAGTAAACACTGCACAAACAGATAGAAAAGAAGAGATAATAAAATGACACAACAGAACTGCTGCAACATGTTGTCAAGAACAGATCACTTTTCAAAAGTCCTGTGAAGAGAGCGAGAGAGTTTGTGTGTGTGTGTGTGTGTGTGTGTGTTTCAGGTCTTACATCTGTATGATAATGATCATGAGTCAGTTCAACAATACTGATAGCACAGAGCTCCTGTTTTAACAGTGCAGCCCTCAGTCATCTTCATCCTCCTCTTCACTCTCCTCCTCCTCTCTCTGCTTTCCTCAAACTGCGTGGCTTTTACTTCCGTCATGCCCATGAGCCAAAATCTTCTGATCTTTACACGAAACAGATCAGACTCTCCCTGACACACAGGCTGAACACAGACACACACTCCTTTCGCCTCATCAAAGTGGTGGAAGTGTGTGTGGGACGATGTGTTTGATGGAAAGGTTGGGTCTCGGAAGTCCTTCAGAGTGTGTGTGTGTGTGTGTGTGAGTGAGTGAGTGAGTTTGGAGGTGGCATGCAATTATGGCTGCATGGACACACACACACACACACACGCACACACACACAGCTGGAGCTTATCAGTGTTTACTCTCTCCAGTCTGACTGTACTTAAACTTTACCTCCACTCTCTCTGTCCACACACACACACACATCTACAGCCATCCAGTCACATCGAGGGAAGCCTTTATCTGAGCATGGCGCTAAGCTGTGAATCGTTTTGTGTGTGTGTATGTGTTTAATTTGGCAAGCTGCCAGGGAAACTGGACAGAAGCCAAACCTTACTCTGCAGCAGCAGCCACGTGCCACAGTCTGCTCTGTGTGTGTGTGTGTGTGTGTGTGTGTGTGTGAGTGTGTGTTATGATTTCTATTTTACCTACACGGTCTGTCTTCTTGCTATTGCAAGCCCTGTTGTGTTTCATTTAACAAAATAACAAAAACTGCAGAGTTTAATTGTTTCCACACCTTCACACAATCAAATGGAACCAATCGGAACAAAGAACAAGAACAATTAAGTTCAACACAACAGCCAATAAAATGGCAGCAGTGCAGCAGCACAGTGAGAAGTCGACAACAAGGAACAACATGGAACAACACAAACCAACACGTTTCCTGTAAATCTTTATTCAATATATCCAACATGTGAGACAAACTTACTGTGTCATTTTCTAATCTATTGGATTGGCACATGGCCAATGTGTGCTATGTTCTGTCCACTCATTTTCAATGCAGCCTCTTTTTTTCCTCCTTTGCTTCTTCTCTTCCCTCTTCTTCCTCTTCCATCCCACAGATAAACATAAAAATGTGTCACTGAAAGCCATTATGAGTGTAAGTGGTATTAGTCTGCTCTACTATACTGGGTGACTGACACTGACTTACAACACAAAATAGTGCTTCTGCCCATAAATACATTTTAGCAACGGACTTATTTGCTGGTTAGTATGTGTTTTACAAACAAACTCAATCGCACATGCACAGTGCTGCTGCATAGCAGGTCACACCCACAGGTTACATTAAAGTAATCTAAGCCTGAGAGATGGCTCTAAGTTAGGTTTTATGTAGACCTTATAATGGCTGATAACCTCATTGTATAGTTTACTACACACACCGTGATAAAAGCTTGTGGAGCGAGAAAAGACTAAAAAACTGAAGAGCGGTAAATGTATTTCACTTTTTCAAGGCCAGCAGGTCACTGGGTTAGTGTTACAACACGACAGACTCTGCAGATAAGAGGCTGCGTGTAACACATGTGTGTGTGTGTCTCAGTAGAGCATGAACCTGTCAAACCCTTCCCCACAAGAGCTCCCAGACAAACACTTACATCTAGTTGACTTGTTACTGGCCATCTTAACCCCAGCCCACCTTATCAGCTCTGTTCAGCACGTGTGGTTCTCATGACCAATCATTTGTTCTTATTATGAAGCTGAAACATGTGACATCCAGGTTGTGTCTGGAAATTTACCTCCTACTAGTTTTTTATGCGTTTTTTCTGGTAGGACCCCCTAAGTGACCCCCTAGTGTCTTTTGGCCTAATTACACAACAAGCGCAGTCAGAGTCAGTTTAATTGAGTGGTATTGTTATTAATCTGATTCTGATTGGTCGCTGACAGCTGGGTGTGGTGCAAGACACAGGCCACTGATTATATTTTATTGATTTTTTTTAAAGCCTTGAGTCTCAGTTAGTGCCTTCAGCTTGTCCAGTCTGGTTTTGGATTTGTTCTTCAGGAAATGTGTGATGTATGCGTTGTTTACTTAAGCTGAGTTGTCACAGCGTCTGTGTACGTGGCACAAAAACAAGAGAGGCCACATACAGGGAATTTAATCCTAGTCTATTTATTTTTATGGATATACTAGACTCATCACTATGAAACCACCTGCAGATCATTGATTTGAAACATTGATAAACTTCATTAGGTGACTGACGTGGTGAGTTTTGGTGTAGCTACATCATCAATTCATTGATTTGAAGATGCTAAAAATGACACCTGGACACCGCCAACTGCACAAAGTTATTCTCCATCAGCACCAACAAGTAAGACAATTTGTCATCAACTTTAAAGTAGTTTTTTTTGCAAAGGATTTCACAGTTCTTGCTTGTAAAGTTCTGTGCTGTAATAGTCTCATCATTATTTAAAAGAATGGTCCCAACATTCAGAATCAGAAATATTTTATTAATCCCTGAGGTAGTAGTTTTAGCTCAGGAAAGATGACAACACTCGGTTTGGCCTTAGGTCTTGGAGGTTACAGTTGTGGTCAGCGTTTTCCAGTGAAGGGCCTCGAAGGGACAGCTTGGCCCCAAGTCAGGAAGGGTCACGGCAGTGATGGGTTTTTGGGGTTGATACAAGGGTTAGGACCAAGGCATGAACCTAGGTTGAAGAAAGACAGTTAAAATGCAGTGTGCATTTAAATGTCTATTTGGGTCTTTAGGGTCTTCTTTTTGGTTAGAAGGCATTTCTGACATGTTGCAGATGAACTAAGCATGTTGGGGTATGTGACTGGTTTGACATCAGTGGTCAGATAACTGTGTAGAAGGTAACAGCAGTTTCACTGTGCTGCAGTGATGACCACACTATGATGGAGTCACACTATGAGCAGGAAGGTCTCCTTCGTGTATTTTGGTCTTTAGTTGCTTTAGTTGTTTAGTTGCTCAGCATGGACGGCTGGAATCTGGACTCAGCCTGAGATTAGTCAGGGGGAATGTCTGGAAACTATAATCTGGAACTACATTTGTAGCCGTTGGTCAGCATTTTGGATTCAACCCTTGATTCTAGAAAGACAGACATACATTCAGGTTTTTGTGGGGTGATAGGGGTGGTCATCTTTGAGGGGTCACAGCAAGGGCTGGGGCCAGGGTTACAGAGGAGAAGGGGCCTCTCTAAGTCAGTTTGGCTTGGGTCTTGGGGATGAAGGTTGTTGAACAATCTTCAGGGCCCCAGGGCCCCAGCAGCATCCGAAGGCCAGACCGCGGCCAGGTCAGTAAGTGATGGATGAGGGTGAGGCTGCTCATGGCAGGTGTCCAGCAGCCCTGACCAGTCCAGCTTAATCAGCAGATCGCTCAGACAACCGACCCCATTTAACCTCCTAATAACTGGTCACTCAACATGGACGCACACACACGCAGGAAAAACCCACAGACACACAAAGAGACACTTAGAGAGCAGAAAACAGCACATTAAATGACTTAAACAGAAGCACAAGCAGACCTGAGCACAGATGAAGCTGTAGTGTTGACTGAACGCAAACACACACAGACACACACTTGCCGTCGCCTGCTGCTGTTACATTCAGCCATTTATTGATTTGTGGTTAATGAACTGAGGAGCAATTAAAGCTCCGGTTGCAGAGACAGATAATGTAATTAAGGCTTCACAGCTGAGTGCACTGAGCTGCAGCAGACTCCAACACATCTGATCCAATCAGTGTTTACACAAGGAAACAGTTAAATCAAACTGTGACTGTGGAGCGACAAAGGGGAACTCGCAGACACACTGGATATGGAATGACTTTCTACTTGTGTCTCATGTTTTCCTAATTTTTTTTTCTGCCTGTCCCAGTGACCCAGTTTCTGTTGACAGTCATAGGGTCTCACTTCACTCTGCTTTATTAAGCAAGGGAGTGTGTTGTGTATCCATCTGTGTGCGACTGAGTTGGGAAGACCTTTCTCCACAGAAGCAGGAAGTGACTTTTTAATGGTGCTTTTTGATTGTGGATCTCTTCTCTGTGACACTGTTTCTGTAAAGCTGACTGAAACTTGATCCATTCCTGAAATTTGAGAAGTTCTTCTCTCTCACACCAGGTTTTAGATAACACAATTAAATAGGCTTTGTGTGTCTTTCCCGGCTTTAGGAAATAGGAGATGTGGAGTGTAAATGATGTGTCAACAGTTGTTTTTACTCCTCCTTCTCTACTCCTCCTCTTGGCCATGCTGTTAGGAAATGTGTGTGTGTGTGGTTGTGTGTGTGTTTACATTAGTGTGATCACATTAGTGAAAGTACAAAGTGTTAATTGGACAGTTAATATCACAGGTGTGATTGCTAATTATCATAAGGTGTGACAGATAACAACGTCAACTTGTATGTGTATTGAGAGCTTGCCTCCTCTCTCCCTCTCTCTCCCTCTCTCTTTCTCATCATGACATCATTCCATGTTGGTAACATTGTGTCTCCTTTCTCCCCTAGCTGTGCTTCGTCCTTCTGTCTCTCTTTCTCTCTGTACCTCTCTGCAGGTGTCCCTGACCTTGGAGTTGTGTGATTTCACCTTGTGGCCGCTGGTTCTACCAACCTGCCCAGTGCTTTATCTGCTGCTCCTTGTTGTTGTTGTGATATATGTTACCTGCTGTTCTTTTCTCTCTCCTCTGTCCACTAACCCCAACCGGTCGAGGCAGATGGCCGCCCACCCTGAGTCTGGTTCTGCTGGAGGTTTCTTCCTTTTAAAGGGAGTTTTTCCTCTCCACTGTTGCTTCAAATCTCGCTCAAGTGGGACTGTTGGGTTTTCTGCATTATTTTGTTTACATATACACTTATATTTTTGCAAGGTCCTAAATCCCGCTGTGTAAAGTGCACAAAAATGATTTTTGTTATGATTTGGCGCTATACAAATAAAGATGAATTGAATTGAATTGAATTTATAAAAAGCACACACACATCCATCAGTCACAAAAATGTCCTCTCTGAGCTGATATCTGATATAAACTTCAGTAAACTTTTTTCACGTTGGCTGCTAGAGCTGCAAAACAGTTTGTCAGACGACCCCATCGCATTCCATAACACTTCCTGGTTATCACTCAACAAGTTGGCTTCTGTGTGAAGGTGTCACCCTTAGGTCAAGTCTGGTTTAGGACCTTAAGTTGCTCCTCTCTCCCTCACCTTTTCTCACCTTCCTACAGTGTCTATTGGAAAGGTAATAAAAAAACCTACAAATGAGTCTGTGCACGTTAAAAATGCTGTTTTACGCTGGAAAGTACTGAAACCAGGAGAGAAGAAGACAGGAAATCTTAAAGGAAAGACAATGGAACTACAGAATTTAGGATGGGAACAGGTGTGAGGGAATAAATGTGAAGATGAAAAGGACCTAAAGTAGGGAGAGGAAGACAATATGTAAAAAAGTTTCTCCTATGAAGGTAAAGGACAGGGACAAGGGGGATAAAGGAAAGAGAGAAGATGAAGGAAGGAAGGTATTAAGAAAAGGAGTTAGGAGGGGAGGGGTTAAGACAGACTACGTGCTATGAGTGGACAAAGAGCATCAAACACAAAGTGAACCTCTGTGTGGAACCAGGCAGGCAGTAAAAACACAGGAACGGGTGTCTGCGGGGGCACGTCGCAGTGGGAGAACGGAACCGGTGCTTGGACTCAGCAACAGGTGAGACGTCACGTCTGCAGGGGTGGGGGTGGGAGGAGGAGACATGCCTACAGTCCAGTGGGAAACAGAAATGCACATTTTCACTGCCTAACGTTGCTGTCATGTAGGATGCTGAAGAGAGTCTGAACAAAGAGAAGAAGTAAATCGATCAGTTCCAGCTTCCTGACTGGGTTTGATGTCATGTAAAATTTTTCTGATGACAGGTAAAAAAACAAGACTGTGAGACAGTGAATAGATGAACCAATGAAAGAATGAGTAAATAAATAAAGGACTTGTGTAAGTTTAAGTGAAGTTAGATACAATTTGACTAAAATAATAAACAGAACTTTAATTTTTAATTAAATTTTAGCTGCACTCATTTAAATATCTGTATTACGTGTCAGCTTTTAGAAACTTATAATAATATTCTCCTGTCAAACTCCTAATAAAATTATATTAATGATGAATTAGAAAGACGAAAGTCTGAACCTGCTTTAAACAAACATCCTCCGGCTCTCTTTAGGAATATTAAGAGAGTGCTGACAACGTTAAGGCGATTGAGCGGTAGATACAGACACCACAGATGCGAATGAAATCACTATTAATTAGATTTGTTCAACCACAGACGCACTGTTATTCTTTAAGTAGAATAGTTGCAGCAGAGTGGTTTCTCCCGAGGCCTGTTCTAATGGAAACTGCCAGGACAGGGGGTAATGTGACATCAGACATGCGTGTGTGTGTGTGTGTGTGTGTGTGTGTGTGTTTGTTATCTCCTAGTTGCTGTTGCATGCGGTGACTCATCGCACATTTCCGCTGTTTACTGGAATATTGCTGGAGCATGTTTATGTCCTGAAGTTTTTAATGGCTACCTGAGAGCGAGTGCGGGAAGCCTCTGGGTCCACTTTTTTGTTTTTTTTTCTCTCTAAAGTGCTTTATAAAAGTTGATTTATTTTTGTTTTTTAGAAGGTTTCTCCCACTCGACCCAGGACTGACGCTCACGTACAGAGCAGTGAAACAGACTTACACACTCAGACTGGAAAATGAACAACAAACAGAAGGACAAAACGCGCACAATCAGAGGCCATGACTTCTGCAAACTTATTGGAAGTAACTGCAAAATATTTTTGTGTTTCCTGTATCCAGATAAATCCAAGTTGTTAGTTTGCTGTCTGAAGAGAGCAGAGAAGGAGGTCCAGCTCACGCTGCGGGTCATGAGGGCACTTTCTTGTGCCCAGAGTTAAAGAGTCTTTGCGCTAAGCTAAGCTGGAAGCAACACAGTTCTGTTAATTACTCTGATAATCGAGCTGGAGGAGGCAGAATTATTAGTAGACGAATGCCAGCACAGCAAAGTGTTGCTGTGAGGCAACGTCGAGGCACAAGTAGTTCTTCTCACTACAAGATACAATGCAGGATAAGACAACACCTTTATCTGGAACTTCAGTGTGCTGTAGTTATATTCAATTCAATTCAATTCAATTTTATTTATATAGCGCCAATTCACAACATAAGTCATCTCAAGGCACTTTACAGTGTAAGGTTAAAGACCTTAGACATTTATATCAATATATACAGAGAAAACCCAACAGTCCCACTTGAGCAACAGTGGAGAGGAAAACTCCCTTTAAGAGAAAGAAACCTCCAGCAGAACCAGACTCAGGGTGGGCGGCCATCTGCCTCGACCGGTTGGG